>VZTI01001988.1:0-63363 GCA_013397865.1 Struthidea cinerea
CTACGGCAGGCAGAGACAAAGAGCCAGGGGAAAATTCTAAAAGAAGATTTTTAAAATTATAAAAGGTGTCACTTTGTTGTGCGCTTGATTAGGGGCTAAATTTTCAAGTGTTCTTTCAAGTCTGGGGTCATCTTACTGCGCTGTTAGCCTCCCTGTTCTCTTTATGAGAATTCATTCAAACCTAACTGAAATTTCTTCTCCTTTACATGCTTGGACTTGTAACTGAACTTGTTGAGCTCAACAGGGAGTTGTAATAAAAGCACCAAATTGAAGAGCTCTTGTGCTGTGTCTGAAGTATCTGGTAGGGAGTGTTTCAATTCTCACTCTTCCTGGTCACATTCTCTGACAATCCAGTTATTGAATTAAGTCACTCTGTGAATATGTATTCATGGATCAAACAGCTCAATAACTAATCCAATTTATAATATTCCTAAATTACTTCAATCAAGTCCAAATCTATTACATAGATGATTTCCATCTCTGACGTATTTTGTCTAATGTGTAAGATTTTGAAAAAGATCCTTTGCCTTCTATTACAGTATATCATATTAAATCATCTTGATCTGCTCATTAAATGAAGGTGATACATATTATATGGAATTGCCTTGGATTGCTCACTCATTGAAGGTATCTGTCACAAACAAGAAGATGCACATACACACACACTACACACAGAGCCATGGAAACTACCTCCAGCGGTAAGTCCTCTACAGGGAAGGAAGAAAATACAGCAGGATACCATCTGTGATAATACATGTCATGCATCTGTCACACACCAAAAATGTGGTATCACAGACCTCCGTGACGAGTCAGGTGTGCCAGGAGTCACAGTCAGGAGGTTAGTTCTCAGACTGCTTGCTAACCTACTTCTTATAAAAAAACCCTCACCAGATGCTGTGCCTGAGATGATAGAAGGAGTAAATCCTGGAGTAATTCAAGTCAATGGCAAAATTCTCATAAACCTTGAAGAGGCCAGGATTCCACAGGAGGAATTTTAATTTGTCGGAGAACATTAGTGCCTACTAAATTACTGTTTGGGCTGTTTCTGTGGCAGCTGGTGAACATACCTTTATGTTAAGGCGACAAAAAGGCTTTTCCCAGGGTGCATGGTTCTGTTAAGTTTACCTGTTCCAGTTTGAATTCCCCAGTTGGCTGCTGGCCTTGGCCCCTCGTCACTCCCCCAGGGCTCTTCCATTGGTCCCCGCTCCCTGATCCTGCCTTTTCCCCCGGCCCTGGGAAAAACCCTAAATTAGCCATTGTTCTCATATTTGCCCCTGAACCTTCAACAGTGAAGATGCAGTAACTGTTCCTGCCGGAATGCAAGCAAATGCCCTTCCTGACTCTTTGCTACTGAGTTAATACTGAACCTGCCCAGGCTTCTGTGGGAGCATGCGGGACCCCACGGAGCCAGGAAGGAATGGTATTAGTTTCTACCGTAAGATATTCCCAGCATTTTGATATAAAATTAGCGATTAGAAAACCCTAGTGGATTAAAGGATGAAGGAGCATTTACTGTAATAGCTCCCTAAATATTTTGTGTTCCAAATTTGAAAATAGTTCACTGAAGGATTTTTGAAAATCTTAAATTTTTTACTGTTGCCATTCAATGACTGGCCACACAATAAATAATTTTTTTAAAAAGAGCATAACAATTAAAAAATTAAAGATAAGAATGTACTAGAAGGGAAACATTCAGAAGAACAGGTAGCTAGAGCAGTGTGTGAGGCCTCACTATAACACTGATCAAAACACCATTGTAGTGGAGCAGGAAAAATTACTCCTGTGGGGTTGGAAAAATACGAAGAATGAGATAAAATAGGAAGTTTGAACACAGAGGAAGAGACAGTCAGCTGGGTCAGCAAGTGCTCTCTTGCCTGGATACATCTCCAGCTCTATAACTCAGCAAGGACAATGTTTGTGCCTTGGTGGATGCCAAGAAAGCCCATAGCTCCTATGGTCACCTGCTACTAACGCTTTGGGTGAGCTATTGATTTCCCCTATACAAATGGAAGAGGCTGTCGGGAAAAGAATGCAAATAAAGATACATAGAAACAAAAAGGAAAACAGCAGAAAATTCTACTGGTGTGGCACATGCCTCAGTTATGGCTGCCCATTTCCTTGTACATAACTGTGTACAGTCTTCTGTTTGAAATGCAGTTACTGTGTTATTGATTTCCTAGATATGTTTTTAAAAGCAATTAGGATTTGGGCAATTAGTTACTGCTTAATGCAGAATGTCAAAACAGAGCTATCGACCCAACTAATTGATCAATTGGTTCATTATTTCTTTCACATGGCTTGATGTGGACCTAGTCCAAGAGAACAAAGGAAAGAAAAGTTAGTTGGAATTTGTGATAAGTATTATACAACAGAAAGTTAAGGAAAGATGTTTTAATGTTCAAAGGAAAGAGTTTGGGGATAAAAGAAATTTTCCAGTAATTGCTATTTTGTTGAAACAGCCACTGAAAGGAGGATTTCACAACAGGGCAACAGAACAAAGAAATACTGAGCTGTGTACAAAGTGAAGTGTATTTATTTTAACTAGGACAAACTGCACACCTTTAACTATGTTATGTGAACATATTGATATATCATTAATTACTTCATTCTGAAGTAAAGCATAGAATAATAATTATTAAATTAAAGAATCAGCTCTGAACCAGAATCCCAAAATGGTGGACTTCAACTGGAACTAGCAAAACTTTGGGCAAAATATATGTGAGAGAAAAAAAGCATATGATTCTGGAAACTCTCTTGGCCTCTTCATTTGAAATGAAGGGCTGCTTCTTCAGTCACATGAATAGAAGGCCAGGGCTAACCTGAAGTGCCACCTCACAGGGCCACTGATACATAGAGATAGGGTAGGGTGTCTGAAGATAGTGGGGTCCAAATACCTGCTGAAGCAGAGTCAGCTACAGTAGACTGCTCTGAGTCACCTCCAGTTTGATTTGAATTTTGTCAAGAACGGAGACTTACAACATTTCTGATGAAATTATTCCCACTTTTTTGCTTGCCTTTCCTTGTACCAGCCTCTGGGAGAGATGTTTTACAGGTTGCTCACTGCTGCATTTCTCCCCCACTGTAAATTACATATGCAGCTGAAGCATCCTGGCACCTCTCCTTGAGGTACAGAAACTCTTCCCAGTCTTCTGCTGTACTGGTGCAGCTAGGAGATGCACATCTAAATTCAGGAAACTTTTCAGCTGGATGTTGCTTTCTGTCTCAGTCTCTATTTAGAATCAAGCAAACAAATAAAAGACAAACAAACTTCGCAAAACCACAAACCCCCACTGTCCTGAAAAAATATGCGGCACAGTTTCTCACTGGGCTACATTTCTTTCTGCACATGTTGACAGATTAAGGGAATAACCACAACACCATTGAAAGTCTCAGGGTCCTTTTTTTCCAAAGATTTGTTGTTCCCAAAACATTAGAGATAGGCAGATGTTTTACTAGAAAGCCAAACAAAATACTATAGAAAATGTTTAATTAAATAATGATGAATGTAGCTCACTAACTGTAACTCATTAATAACTATTACAGCAAATTCTGACAAAAAACATTATACTAACAATCACTTAAAACAAATTTGTAGCACAGGAGGCAATTCAAAGAAGCTGAAACTACAACAACATATTTAAACAGCTGGAGAAAACACAGAAAGTGCCAAAGATTGTTCCGTTAACTGCATGCTGTCACTGGAATAAAAATGAATATAAAGGGATTATAAACACCCAGGTTAGATGCATGGTATTAAATTGGATGTTGGGGACTTAATTCTGTTTTCATTTTACTGGTAGAAAAGTGACGTGGCCAGCGGTGTTTGCCCACTGCAAGTAATTTTAATGCAGGGATAAATACAGGGCAGAGTAAGAAAGCCTAGAAAATCTGGAAAATTTAAAAATACTCAAGGTAAAGAGGCCTCTGAAATTCAACCCAGAGAACTTTAACTGAAGCCAAAGGATTTTCTGAACCATTAGTTATCATCTTCAAGAACATGTGAAGGAGAAGAAGATAAAATCTCTAAGGATGAGAGAAAATCAAATGCAGTACATAGTATTAATAAAAGGACAACAGTATGACCTGGTGAAGTACAAACTTATCAGGTTAACTTTAATATGTGGAAGATGATAAAACATGTGATTGCATAGTCAATTTGTTAGCATCTAGAGGAGAACAAATGAGATAAAATACTTCCAACACTTATTTGTCAAGAACATATCCCATCAGACCAATCTTTGAGGAGACAGCTAGCCAAGCAAATAAAGAACAGCAGAAGTCACATATACGGACTTTATTAAGACTTTTGCATGGTGTTGGGCCTAGTGTGCTTTTTAGTAAGTAGACTATAGTGTAGAAGACATCACCACATTGGGCACAGCTGGTTGTTCTGTAACACAAAGACTTATTAATAAAAAAAAAGAAAATAATAATATTAATTAATTTTAGCCATTTTTCTGCTTACTCTAGGGGACCTTACACATCTCTGCAGAGCTTTCTTCATTCACCATTTTCATTAGTGGCTTGGATTAAAGAATGCTCCTAGAATTCATGGATGATGCTGAGCCAAGATTAATTATAGTGAAGAATCAAGGATAAAAATTCTTAATACACTGAACCAATGGTCTGAAATTAAAGATGTAAACCAACATGAAAAAAGTGTGAAGTATTTTGATGAGGAAGCAGGAAATATAGAAATTAAGAGACCTCAGCTAGATAAACACATTTCATTTAAGGCATTATTTTCTAGAAATTTATGAGAAGGATTTAAGAGATGTTAGAGGAGACAACTGAGAAAATGAAGAGGTCTGCAAGACATTAACACTGTACAAAAATTGAAGCAACTGTTCTTTCCTTAGGTTGACAAAGTGTAACTGAGTAAGTGAACCTGGTAGAGATGTTCCACAATACGAATGTTTGCTAAAAATATTTGTTCATTACCCATTGCCTTTACTAGAAACAAAGAGGATTTTGCTTCTTTGAAGAATTGTTTCTGAGAAGAAACTGTAAGAGATAGAGGGAAACACAGAGCATCCTAGCAGCCTGAGTTACCTTAGTGGAAGATACTAATAGACTGTTGTCTGTGATGGTCCTGGTCATAGCCCAGGGAAAATGGACTCCCAGAAGTCAGTCATTTATTCCAAAAGGGTTGCTATGGGCACTCTATTGTTTGAAAAGGAGCAACTGAACAAATTCCATTTCACACTGTATCTGACTGACCCCTGAGGAGCACAGTGAAGCCCCACTACACTTCTGCTGCCACAAGCCAATGCTTGAGAGATCACAGAGCTCCCTGGGAATATGGTAGGCAGCCATAGGCAGTGAGTACATTGAAGAGAGCAAGATCTGGCACCAATCATACTCACTGTTTGCACAGCGTCTCCCTGCCGTGCCCATCCTACTGTTCCTTTTACCACCACATAAATGTTACCAGATAAGTAAATAAAATTTATAAAATAGGATAGCATTTTGATATTTTTATTTGGCTTCTGTTTTGTCATCTGTCATATCAACACATCTCAGTGGCCAAATCAAAAGAAGCAGGAGTCATTCTCAATGCTATATAGCATGGTATAGTATGGTATAGGGAGGGTATGCCCCTCACAGTGCTGAGAATGGAGATTTTACTGAGCAATTTAGCTACAGCTGCAGCTTTTCCAGCTGAATGCTGACTGATGGAAGAAGCCTGTGTGTTCAGAAAATGCGGTGGTTTTTCAATACTAGGTGATTGCATGACAAGTCGTGCATTCCACCCACAACATACTTTTCCCTGTGCACTTGTATGGTGCACTTGTTCAGTAAATTGCACACCTGCTTATACCATACTGGAGAGGAAATACAAAATATATTTTGATTCATTTTAACTTAATAAGTTGTTTTATTGAAATTTCCCACAATATTTTCTTTGATTTTTCAAGAAGGAATAGCTATATTTGAAGGAATAGCTATTTGCATGACAGAAATATTTGAAGATTCATTTCTCTGTGTTTCACACATCAAATGTGATGGTATTAAGAAGGCAAGAGAAAAGAGCATGCTAGAATGATGTATCTCAGAACAAATGAAAATGAACAATGCTCTCCAGTTACGGTTTCATCTCCTTTTGTATAGACAGTTATGATATTAAGAATCGTTCATCACTCATCATGTTTCTCCAGCATTAAAATGAAGATGACTGTGATAATTTTTGCCATTTCCTCCTGGAGTACAGCAAAGATACATGCTAATAATGCTACCAATGGAAAAATAACCCATTTAGCTGAGTGCTGTTTAAGAGATTGTATTCACAACTTCTTTCATTTCACACAAATTAAACCAGTAATGATCCTTGATGGCTGATCAAATATCTGCTGTATTCTGCCATTTGTAGGGAGGTTGCAGCCTGGCTTTGAACTATTTTGTCGGTGATTTTTACTTTCTGTACTTTGAACTGATCAAAATGGTTGATAAATACTGATATATTTCACACTGAGACTGAATTTCTGAAAATATAAAACTAAGGAAAATCCCCTTAGTTCAGTAGAGGCCAAAAAATCCCAAAGATCTGATATACTAGCGAAGGTAATTATACCTAGCAGTTCACAACAGGGTTATTAGTGTTATTGGCTTTGTAAAAGCCAGTTTCAGATTTTAGTAGAAGAACAGGAAGTTTCTGCTGCTATGCTTATTTTTCCAGCTCTGACACCAGCTGTGCTGTAGTTCAGTGCATCTTGGTAAGACCCCAGAGAGTAGAAGGAGAATAAATGCAAAAGGTCCTTTGTTTTGTCTCAGGTCATTGGAGAACTGCAATGAAATTTGATTTCAAATGATGAACCGAACAGAATCCAAAGCAACCAGGACAGCAGACCTGTGAAAGACCAAAATGGTGCTCTGACGTCCTACCCTTAAGGGGAAGTACTTGGGCTCAAATCGGGCCCTGGGAGCATAAAATTGGCAGCACCTCCTACTCTGTGCTATGATTTCTGTCTCTCAGGATGCATTTTTTCCAAGTTGCCCTGTGTCGTGCTACTTGAGCCATGAGCTCTGGACTCCCAGCACACACAGGCTTTGAGGTCAGTGCAAGACTGCAGTCTGTGGTAGGACTCTAACCAGTGGAGTCTTTTTCAGCACCTCAACAATCATGATGTTTCTTGAATCTGGACCTGTCTTGTTCTCATCCAAGGGCCTGTGGACTGTCATACTGGGACTGATGAGCAAAGGTTTTGAGTAACTTCAGGGATTTAAACCAGCTACTTTTCAAGTGACATTGCAGGTCTAAAGGTCCCCTCCTTTATTGGAAGAGCATTGAAAAAAAATCAGTGCTTTTGAGAAGCAAATAATGGTGGCATGATATTTGGATCTTTCTTTGTTTTCTGTGTCAGTTGGGGGCCCATGCACTGCTTGAAACTGGTTTAAGGAAATAATTCACAGGCATTCTAATGGCTGACAGTCTGTACTGCGGCGAGGGGCATCACCTCTCCTGTTCTTCTTATTGTCTGTGGGAAACAGGAGTGATCATAGTAAGAATAAAAATGCCTCCATGCTGACTTTGTTTGGTCTTTTGTGTTTCTTTTATATTCCACAACAGCTGAAATGTTAAGATCTATTTCAGGATATTAAATGAAACAAGTAATACAATTTCATCACCCAGTCACCTTTGAGCATACCACATTACCTAATAACCAAGAAGATGGGATTAGAGCAGTGGATTTATGTAACTGCAATGAGACATAATAATATCTGAGGAAACACGGGAAGGGGGAAATGAATTCAGATATAATATATTAATAGGGACTAGGGATTCATAAAACTGAACCAGATCACTATGAAGAGACTCAGACCTCAGTGATACAGTTGAAACCTATTTCATTAACTTCTGGCTGAAATTCACATATCCTTCAGAAAGGTGAGGGTTGAAAGATTTCAGTGCTTGTGTCAGGAGAGCTGAGCATGAGATAATTTGGGGCAGATGGGAAAGTGCTTCTTTTATATTAGACTCAGCCTCTGGGATGTGTCTCTGTTTTTGTTCATACCTGTGCAGCAGATTCAAATACCTGAGGTGTGGGGGATCTGCAGAAGGAGCCCCTCAAGCTCTGGGATGCTCTCCTCCTACAAGGTCTCCATGCATGATTGTTCACCTTCACTGCCACCAAGTAAGTGATGAAATACAGACCAGGGATGGTCCCTGCCAGTCTAAGGGTCAGTGAGACTTACGGCCACTTATTTAGACGCACCACTGAAATGACCCTGGCAAAGTTTTGGGGAAAGAAGAAGAAGAAATTGTTATGTCTCCCCATTTGCGTATCAGATGAAACTAAACTAGTAGCATAGACAAGTCCCACTAATATCCAGATATTCATGCTGAAGGCTGTTGGGGTGGGAAGGGAGTTGAGAAAAATCCAAAGCACGTGGGGAAAGTAGTTTGAGTGATTGTGGAAATGCAAGGGAAGTCCGTGCCAACAGCTACCACTTCTTTATGTCTTTGGCAGCAACACGGACAATGGGACTGAGTGAAAGTCTGATGTGTGTTGTGGTTGACACACTTGAGGGAAGGGATGCCATGAGGAGGGACCTTGACAGGCTTGAGATTGTGCAAACCTCATGAAATTCAACAAGGCCAAGTGCAGGATCTTGCAGCAGAGGCAGGGCAATCCCAAGCAAGGCTGGGGAGAGAATGGATTAAGACTAGCCCTGAAGAGATCTTGGGGCCGTTTGTGGATGAAAAGCTCAATATGACTTGGCAGTGTGCACTCAGATCCCACAAAGCCAGCCGTGTCCTGGGCTGCATCCAAAGCAGCGTGGGCAGCAGGGCAAGGGAGGGGATTCTGCTCCTCTGCTCTGCTCTGGTGAGACCCCACCTGGAACACTGCATCCAGCTCTGGGGTCCCCAATATAAGTAATACATGGACCTTTTGGAACTAGTCCAGAGCAGGCCACTAAGCTGATCAGAGGGCTGGAGCACCTCTTCTATGAAGACAGGCTGAGAGAGTTGGGACTGTTCCACCTGGAGAAGAGAAGGCTCTGGGGAGACATTACAGTGGCCTTCCAGTATGTAAAGAGGGCTTATGAGAAGGTTGGGGAGGGACTTCTCATGTGGGCATGTAGTGATAGGACAAGGGGAAATGGCCTTAAGCTGAAGGAAGGTATGTTTGGATTAGATATTAGGAAGTAATTCTGTACTGTGAGGGTGGTGAGGCACTGGAACAGGTTGCCCAGAGAGATTGTAGACTTCCCATCCCTGGAAATGTTCAAGACCAGTCTGGACGGGGTCTCTGAGTCACCTGATCTAGGGGGAGGTGTCCTTGTCCATGGCAGGGGCCACTGGCATTTTTAAACAATCTTCGAAGTACACCTTAAAATGTTATAAAACCATTTTTAATCATACATCACACACACACACATAGTCTTTTCTTCTCCATCAGACATGCATCTCACCTTGTTGGAGGAAACTGGAACATTCCTTAATGGTTGCTCAGTGAAAAGCAGTTCCTTGGAGGTGGATGCTAAGTCTATCTCGTACTACGCAATAATCATTAATACTATCCCATATTTGAATTTTCTGGTCAAATTCACAGTCTTCTGGGGGTCAGAATCCACTTCCCCTAAACCTCTCCTTGCCCAGTTCCTATGCGTTGCATTCCATGCTCATGCAGCAGCACACACCGATGGTTCCTTTTTACTTTCTTCCGTGTGATACCACATGAAAACTACATGATGTTTAAGATGCCATCCAACACAAACCATCCTATGACTCTATGACTCCTTTCCCCACATTCACCTGAGCCTCAGGCTGTGCTCCCTACCTGCCCTCAAAGCCCTTGTAAGCAAGCCCCTGACTACAACAATCCCTACACTTGGAGCTGCTTGCATCAAAACTAGGTAGGAGAAGTGTTTTTAAAGACCTCATTCAATTTCAGAGCTATATATAGTGCACCAGCTTGTGTGCAAAAGCAGACTGGAAGAGAAGGAAAACAGAAAGGAAGTCAAAGGAAGGCGACTTGAAAATTGCTAGTGAGTGTTAGTTCTTCTGGTGTGAAAATTTGTATATGGGTACAATCTATCTGTTTACATATACAGGTATAATTGCACACCCTGCCCTTTTCCTAATACAACTTAAATTTTTAAAATCATAGTTGAACTCATAACATTTTCCCCCCAAAATAGCCAGTGGAATGTATTTCTTGGTCTGAGAGAAAGAAAAAAAAAAGAATTTTTCAGATGACACCATTTTAAGTCCTTATCTGCTTTAGTAGAATTTCCATTTATTTAGATATTAAAAAGGGACACATATTCTACCTGAAGATAATCTTGCCTCAAGATATATTAGCTGTGAATGGAAATTTCTATATACACTCTTTTGTAAACCACAGCACTATATAAGAGATGTGTAAGTTATTTAAGTTTCTTTTGTGTAGCTTTATAAAATAATTTACTAAATGTCTGAAATTGGATGGAGGTTTTGCTACTGACTCCAACAAAACAAGTATTTTAGCCAGTGATTCTTTTCATTTATTCACTTCATTAGGCCTAAGTTTTTTTTATTAAAAGCAAGGACTAAAATGCTTTGAGATTTACTGCGGTCCTGCAGTGTTTAAATAAATTTTGAAATCACAGTTAATGTCTGTCAAATAGCAAAGAACCATTTTCTTCTGTAATATTTAACATACGTAAATGTAACATATACATAAGTAACACATTGTATGTGTCAATATATGGCATTTGACCAGCGACTTTCTTGTAACTTCACTTTCCTTTTAAGAAAATGCAGTAAATCTGTTTGCTTCCATTATCTTAATTTGTACCATTAATCTTTAAATATATTTGAATTTGAAAAATGGCAGACAGTAAGAAGTGGCATCGGTAGAGGAATTTTCTCTTAGGTAATGAGACAGAACAGAAGATCAAGGTGCCTCTATATATAAAGTTTGTGTTTTATGTATGTAGGTATGTACGCGAACACAGACACACAGGAAGTTAAGGCACGTAGAAATAAAATACCTTACGTACGAAAATACCTGTAGATGCATAGAGGGAGCATCAGTGATAAGGAAAAGAAAAATAAAAAGCCAGATGTTTGAAATTCAGGTGAAAATATCATACATTATTTTCACAGTTATCCCATTAAATTTTGCTGCAAGGTCAGCTGCTCCTCTCTCTCTGCCTGTCTGCCCAAACTCTGAGGCCTTCAATGATCTCGGTTTGAGTGCCCAGGTGACACCACACATTTTGTAATACCAAATGAAAGGAAAGTACCAGTTCCCCATCTCTCTCTGGGAAGGCTGATTTTTTTAGAGTATTATCTTCTTGAGGAATCTTGTGAAGAAACCCACAGGAAACACTACACTATTTTGAGGGAGATATAACTACCTGCTTGTTTTGAAATAAAAGCCATTCCTTTAAAAAAAAAAATCTGTCAAATAAAGTTGATGGGTTACCTGTGAGTGGAAAACCTTGGAAAAATGGGATACATTCCATTTAAAAAATACATGAATTTATTTAGAAAACCAACTGACCCTGGAAGGATCAACAGGTCAGCACCCTGAATCAATCTTGCCACACAACTTAAAATGTCATCCATTATTTCAGAAAAGATGTGACATTACTTCTTCTGACTTCTAAGTCCAACAACCCACCATGCTGGGGAAAGCTGCCCTTCTGGACATACCATTTTCTAAGCAAAAGTCTGTCCTCATGTTTGTCAGTAAAGTCTTGTTCTGCTACTAGGGAGGTGTTGACCTAAAGGCAGACCAGCTCCTATCTATCTGTAGTAAACCTACATATCTGACTCCCACTAAGACTTTAAGCAGATGTGATCTTCTCACACTTGTATGAATGTGTTATATTCTGGTAGTCCCTGTAAAAAAACTTTCTGGGAGATATGTCTGTGTTTTAGTGCCAATGAAATGGTTTGTGTTAGCGCCAGTCTTGAGAAAGGTAGAACACACAACAGAAAATACAGATGTTGTCTGCATTTCTTTATTCTCAACCAAAGAAGATCAGGGCAGGGCTACTACTGGCTTTGGAGCAAAAGTAATTTATGTAAGCTACTGCATTGTGTTTCACATAAACCCTTTCTTTTTCCTTTCTTTCTTTACCTTAAACGAACATGACCAAATTAACAAAATCTGTGTGGGAGCTTACATTTCAGCCAGAATGCTCAGGCAGTACTAAATCTGGCTCTCTGCTTATGCAGGAGGCAGATGTGTTCCCCTTGTCTCTAAACTCTTGTCCTAGAAAATGCAAATGAGAACCCAAATCAGGTGTCCAGGCCCATCTGCTCCATTTTGCCTCTGACTATTGCTTTTCTAAATTAAATTTTCAGTCCCCAGCCAGAAATATTCTCTCAAGGATGCAGCAGGGGGTCTAAATGCAGGGAGTGGAGGGAGCAATTGGGACAAGGCTCATAATGAAGACCCTCCACTTCTTCCCACACCCATAGTTCTTGTCTCTGGCCCTGAGAGGGAAGGTGGGCAGAGGAGTGCTCCTACCAAATCATAGTCCTTGTTCAACAGCAGAAGCAAAAAACAAACTATGGCTGTTTTTAAAGGCCAGTTTAGGACCTGAAAAGTTTAACCATTGAACTGTGATCCCCTGGGTCGTGATGCCTTCAGCTTAGCTCATCATCCTTATGCTGGTGACTAGGTCCACTGTCCTCACTTGTCATATTTTTCTCTCTATATTGCTGCAGCGAAGAGTTCAGGTAAAGTTACACTTTTCAGTGCAGGACCTTCTGAACTTGTTAACTTGTCATTTTAATCATTCTGACAACCAGCGTGTGGGAGAACTGCTGCAATGACCTTTATTCTGCCCCTGTTGCATGATTTAACCTACTTATTCAATCACCGAAACACATGTAAATCATTAGGGCTTGACTATTAAATTACAAGAACTATGATATCTCAGTTAGGACAATTTCTTTCTTTTACTTTTTTTCTATTTTTTCCTTTTCCTACTCTGCTCCTGTGAGAACTCACTGGAGTACTGCGTCCAGCTCTAAGGCTCCCAGCATAAGGTTGAGGACCTGAAGTGAGTCCAGAGGAGGCTCTCAAAGATGATCAGAGGACTGGAGCAATTCTCTTGTGAAGGCAGGCTGAGAGAGTTTGGGTTGGAAAAAGCCTGGAAAAGACAAGGCTCTGGGGTGACTCCCCCCATAAAGGGGGATTGCAAGAAAGCTGGAGAGGGACTTTTGACAAGGGCATGCAATGATAGAATGAGGGGAAATGGCTTTAAACTGAAAGAGGGTAGGTTTAGATTAGAAGAAATCTAATCTAAGTAACAAATAAGTTAGGATGAAATTCTTTATTGTGAGGGTGGTGAGGCCCTGACACAGGTTGCCCAGGGGAGCAGTGGATGCCCCATCCCTGGAGGTGTGCAATGCCAGATTGGATGGGACTCTGAGCAGCCTGATCTAGTGGGAGATGTTCCTGCCCATGGTGGGAGGAATTAGAACTGGATGACCTTTAAGGTCCCTTTCAGTCCAAACCATTCTGTGGTTCTCTGATTCTGTGATTTCAGCTCAAAACCAGTTAATTTAATTTCAACGCATTTCTTTTCAAGAAGAAGTGAACTTAAATGGAAATAAATTGCCTTTAATGAAATGCAGCTTGCAAGAGCTGACAGTTCCTGGACGGTGTCTCAGCTCTTGCTCATGTTTTCCTGACTCTGGGAACCCCCTGCCCAGCTCATTCTAATGTTCAGCCCCCAGAAAGTACTGTAGCCACCTCTGTTGTCACTGCTGTCACTCCTGTCACTGCTGTTGCCCCTTGCCTCTCTGACTGACATATACACTCAAACATATATGAAATTATACACATTTATAATATATAATGTTTATACACTAAAGGATTTGTACTAGTTTAGTCTTCTATATACACAGACTTCCAGTTGCACATCCTGAGTGAACACAGCCTTGCTATTTCTGTGCACAACACTGAAAAGGCATTGGTATCTCCTGCAATCTTCCTAGAGCATCCTGTATGTTTTGTAGCTTTTAACCTTTCAGCACTTTTACAGGGAAATTTGTCATTGCCTTGTCATTCAGACTTGATGGGCATGACCCCAGCAGTAGCTACAGAAAACAGACGAGTGTCCCACATCTGTGGGGTGAATTGCATTTGCAGACCTGTTTTCTTCCCTTCCTGTTCTGAAATAAAACAGACATCTCTTTTCAAAGTTTCTTATACCTGCTACAAAATGCAAACAAATAACAGATTGAAATGAATCAACACAGGGAATTTTCAGTGCATAGTAACCACATTTTTATAGTCTACTGTAAACCAATTTTTTGTGGACATGTTTGTGACAGAAATTCTGGCTAAATAGCTGCAGTGGGGCAAAATATTGCCTATTTTGTGAAGTCCCCAGGTGAAACAGTCTATCACACAAGAAAGGTGGAGAAAGCATAGAATTACAAAACCTTTCAAATACCTGAAAACCTGGAGTTTTCATAACTCAGAATAAAAACACTAAGGACTGCAGCTAACAGAATTGTTTTATGTAAATATGTCTAAGTCAACATAGAAAGAGATCAGTGTCACTCAATAGTGTACTACAACAACATGAAAAGTGCAAATAGTTCTAGTTATTATATGATTAGTCATACACTTAAAGTTTTATTGACTTATAACACTAGTAAAACACTGTGCAATATGGAATCTTCCTTGTTTTAATAGCATGTTTAAATTGTTCCACTGCACTGTTATTTGAGAAGCTGTGGTAAGAAAGACAATATTCAGAAAAGTTTATTGACATTTGGGGACAGCACGCTTGTTCAGCTAATAGGGCATCTTAGAAAACTGAAATTCAGCTATTGCAGATTTCAGAGTAAATGTGTTCAAATCAAATACAAAATAAAATCTGTATCTGAGACTTAAATAGGAACATTATTTTCAGACTTGTGTGTGTCTGTGTTTGCTGTTAGAGAAACTCTTGTTTCCCAGTAAAGTTGAAAATCTTATGTGAATGGCTATATACACCTTTAGGCATTAAATTTGAATAATCCTAGTTGAAAGTGAGTGTCACCGTGCTATAATAAGACATGTGAAAGTAGCCTTGTGATGTTACACAAAGTTTGGGGGACATGTTTGTACATACATGCAATATTTTTATATGAAGATTTTTGCCAATGCCAATAAGCTTTTAGTAAGAACATGGCAAAGAAGTTAGTTAGATTGTGAAAGGCCTTCTTCTTTAGCCAATGCACAGTGAAGTGACCTCCTCTTTGTGGCCTGATTTACTGCAGCAGTTCAAGACATGCCTTACACTGAGCACAACAATTCCATGAGAGCCAGAGTGAACTAGAACATGTGCTTAAAAGTATGTAGTTTTAGTCTGGAGTCAGAAAGGCTTCAGCTGCTGAAGAATTACTTTGGAAAGCCGTAGCCATTTAAGGTGCAAGTCTCAGGACACTTGGAAGCCATTTTCAAATAAGCTTTTCCTGACTATGTTCTAAGTTATTTTGTTATTCCTTTTAAATAATTTAGACTATTAGGAAATAACTTCGAGTTATTCGAACAGAGGTCAGATGGAATTGCTTTTGCTGATATGAGTATTGAGTAAGCAACTGTTTTCTTATCTTTTCAAAAAGATAGCAAAAACTGTTCAAAATATTGTTTTAAATGTTTGCCTTGCAAAGTAGTGAACTCTTGAAACGACCTTACCAATAGCTTTCTCACACTGTAAATCATGAGTCCTGCCCTGGGAGGGCAAGCGGAAAGACAGTCGGATGAGTACGGGACTAATGTCAGAGGTCAACTCTACTTCATTCATGACCATCCAGGCACTAGTGCAGTTGTGAAAAAACGGTAATTGCAAAGTAAATGCAATGGGGAATGGTTTGTAGAAGACCTGTTGTTTCTACAGATTTTAAGCCACAGTGGAGATCTCTGTAGAACAGTGTGTGAATTTTTGTGGGATCACAAAAATCCCAATTCTTTACCTATCTTTCTGTTTCTAGTTTCACCTCCTCCTCCTTTCAGCTCCATTGCTGTGTAGGCTTTAGGAGAGTGATCTTTGAGGGAAATTAGACACCAGACTGGAAACAAAAGGCCCACAGCAATCTGATGTACTCTTGACCTTCTCTTAAGGTTGTTTAAATTGGTGCCATAAATAAGTGAGGAGTTCACGGTAATGCTTCATCCAAAAAAAGGGTTTGAAATGGATCTGCAGAGAAGTAAATTGTTCTCTCTGTAGTCATTTACTTTCCTTCTTTCTTGTTCACTTGCATCTTGTTGTATTCCTGTTTTTTTGGCACTGGCATTCAGTTGTTACCCAAAACTGCCCTTGGGGCTGGCTGAAAGGATACGTTCCCATGTCCTTCCCACTCTTCCCCACAAGAGCATTACCACTCATGGCTTCAGGGGCCACCCCCACTCTGAAACTGCTGCTGAGAGTCTATTGAGTTAGTTGGGAGTAGTGTGTTAAACACAGACTGCATCGCATGTATAAATTTAAATGTTTATGCTCCTGAAAGGAGACATGTAAGGCTTACTTCCTTTCCCTGCTTTCCTCCACACCAAATGAAATCTAACTTTACCAATAACGGATAAAATTTTGCCATGGAAGTCCCGCCAACTACTCATACAAACTCCACTGTAAAGACTGGCAATGATCGTAAAGTGAAAAAAACTCCAATGGATTGATAAAGATGTATCTAGTGCCACAACATTCAAGATTATAAATACAGGTGCTTTTGAAGCATCCTTGTCAAATCTGAGACTCTCCAAATGTGCTTATTATCAGATTATATTTGTCTGTTACACATTACTGGACAATTTCTACAATTTTCTCACTTCATTAAGTGGTTAACATTTCAGGGATAATTTGTCGTACTGGTAGAAAGAGGTAAGCAATTTGATATATGAATAGCAGTTCGAGGGGCAATAACATTTGTTTCCTTTTTCATAGCTAAGAATACAACCTAAAGGAAAAATATCTGATACAAATCTGGATAGCTGTAGCAGTTCTTGCAATTTTCTCAGAACTGAGGAGGAAATACAATTTTTATTGGTGTCTACCAGCTACCAGGATTCTGCACGTGCGTTTTTCCAAATACAGTCGTCTATCCCTGGGAGGGTTGGAATGATGGCTGCAGATGGATGCAGTTACTTGTACAGAGGGACACACATTACAAAATTTTTCTCATGGGCAATTTTTTAGTTCTGCCAGCTCTTCTTGTTTTACCTTGAATTACATAATATTTTGCTTCATGGTGCTCTGAGGTCTGGGAAATTATAGCAACAGCAGGGTCTCTGCTTCATAAATTTTTATGAGACCCAGCCAAGGTGTACAGAAAGACCCAATAGTTATTTTTGAAATCTCACAGATTGTAAACAAATCTCCTAATATGTAGAGAATTCTGGAACTTCCTCATTTTTAATTTGGGTTGCTGGACTTCTCCATTTTATTAATTTGGATGTCTGTGCTTCTTCGTTTTACTTCTTCATTCTAGCTAGGCTATTGTCCCTTTCAGTTTATAATTGAAGTGAACCCACTGACAGCTGTCTTTTGCTCTGATCATGCCCTCTACTCATCCCTGGTGAGGCTCATCTGGAGTGCTGTGTCCAGTTCTGGGCTCCTCAGGCAAGAGCGACATGGAGAGACCAGGTCCAGAGGAGGAAAACAAAGATGAGTAAGGCACTGTGACATCTCTCTTACATGGGAAGGGAGCTGGGCCTGTTCAGCCTTGAGAAGAGACAGCTGAGAAGGGATGTCATCAATGTCTATCACTGTCTGAAGGGAGGGTGTCAGAGGATGGAGCCAGGCTCTGCTCGGTGGTGCCGAGCAATAGGACAAGAGGCAACAGACACAAACTGGTGCACAGAAAGGTCCACCTGAATATGAAGAAGAACTTCTTCACTATTGTGAGTGACTGAGCACTGGAACAGATTGCCTAGAGAGTTTGTGAAGTCTTCCTCACTTGACGTATTCACAAATTGAATGGACACAATCCTGTGCCATGTGCTCTGGAATGGCCCTGCTTGAGAAGGGAGGCTGGACCAGATGACCCACTGGGGTCCCTTCCAACCTGACCCATTTAGGATTCTGTAATAAGAAGCTATAATGGAAAATCCATACTTGCTAGTGGTGACCTTATTTTAATTTTGGAGACAGATATTGCAACAGCTCAGCATACATGCTGTGCACTTAGCGGTTAAGGAATAGTCCTTGTGGGACACATAAGTCTGAGAAGCACATAGGTTATGGTGAAATGTACAGTTGGCTGTTAACAAATCAGTTAAAAAGTCCGTGACCTTGACATTTGTATCCTGAGCCGAAGGCTGACAAATATTGATTTATTTTCCATTGAATTTCCATGACTGCAATCTGCTAGGGGAACACAACAGAAAGCATTTAATTAAATACAGATTCACAGCAAACTTTTTGTCTTTCTGAAACGCCCCAGCCTGCCCCTGCCTATAGGCTAAGTGCAGGTGAGGTGATGTACTGCCCACGAAGTCTCATGTATCATTGTGGGAGTCTCCGGGCAGGGATTTCAGAGAGCCCTGCTGTGTGAAGCCGGTGGGTAGACACTATCTGCATGTACACATGGTTGGCATCCTGGGCAGAGAGCCTGGCCGTCCAGTGATACTCCAAGCATTTCCTGCAGGACTCATCAAAATGCACATGAATTTAAGCAGTCCAGTAGAACCTGGTCCTGCAGATGCAGTAAAAATAATTTAGGACAATCTTTGTTCATAGTTAAGAAAACTGGGATATTCTTTCTGTGTAGGCCAAGATAATCAACAACACTGGTCCCACATGCTGAGTTGTGACTGGTGCTCAGATCAAGTACAAAAATTCACAGCCCAGTCTGGGACCTTTGAGTGGAGACTCCCATCATCATTCAGACACTGACAGTTCAAGAACTCCAATTCTTCATGAGAGCATCTTCCTAAGCAAAAGACCCCAATAAATCAGATAGGGGTTTGTTTGTTTGTTTTCTTGCTTCTTAACGAACACTCTGTCAGTGTGCAAGAGGTTTGGATTGGCTAGACTTATTCCTCCCTGTACTTTGTAACTTGGGATATATAATCTCTACACAGATTTAACAAAGAACACAATGCATTGTGTGTAAAGAAGCAAATCCTCCTAAAGTCTTAGTATTGTTTATATTATACTTAGTACTATTTATAACACTTTGTATCTCAGTTATAGTGACCCCACATAATGTATCATATGTTATACGCCTATTAAAAAACATGCCTATTATAAAAACGTATTTTTCAATATCTCTTTATTGTGGGTGTCATTAAATGTAATTTGTGGGGCTTTTCCCTCCCCCACATTGTACTGTACTAAGTGAATTGTTACAACATGAAAAGTTAAAAAAATTTACACAGTCAGCAAGAATTTGTTTTTTCAAGACCTGTTAAATTGTTCAGCTCAGTGTTTCTGAAGCTTTGTAGATTACCTTGGTCTCATAAAGTCATCTAGACAACACTTCAAAGATCAAATAAGTTCTCAGACAATCTTCTTGTTCTGTCTGATCTCCCCCTCTTTCCTCTTCTCATTGAAGGACCCTGACTTCAATGAGCAATAGAGCAGACCCAGACAGTTTTCTGTCTGGAAGTACTTGAATTACTTAGGCAATTTGCCTAAGTGAGTGGTTTACCCTCATGATAATGTGTTTTCATGTAGACAGTGAAATGAGAGGGCTTGAGGAGCATGTTATACATTAAACGTATGAAGGTCAAAGCCATCATCCTCTGTGCTGCAGAGTGCTCCCTGATTGTACTAAGTCTGTATTAAAAACACATTAAAGAAATAGCTTCTGTCTGGTGAACGCTACAGAACTGTTAAACTTTTCTAGTGATTTGTTTTATTGATTTTTATTGGCAGAAATACAAGAAAACAAAGTTATATTGCTTTCGAACTTGGTTTCACAGACTTTACCCACTGTTGGTTATTTAAGAGATTCTCAAACCTAAATAAAATTAGAGTGTGAATTATGTCATGCTGTCAAAAACAGGGCATCTTTCTCTATTTTGAAAATGTCCCTAAGAACCTGCCATGGCTTACAGATCTTTTAGTGGGACTTCAGCTAACAGACAAGAAATATACTATATGAAGAAGTTCAACCCACGTTTCTACATGGGGGATAAAAGTTATGAAATTGACTATGGATATCTATGTCAACGGAAGGAAGTTCTTAATTGCCAGCCATTTTGTTAGCCATGCAAACACCTGCAGCTTCAAATCTGGGATACTTCCTAGGTTAAATGTGATCAGATTGCTTTCAAAGAGGTGCTTAAATGTAGATATGTGTGCTTAAAAATCAGCAGCCACCTCTGTAAACATGACTCTTTTTGAATAGGGTGAAAGAGAGCACAGTGAATTTTGCCCTCTGAGGAGCAGTGCATGAAAAAAACACAGCTTAGTACCTCAGGCTCTTGATTTCACATTTCTTGAGATGTTCTTGGCTGTATGCTACCTTTTCAAACCATATTTACACTAGGGACACTGTTTCAGAAAGGGTCGACCATGCTTCACTGAAGTGGCAGGTCCAGGTTATTTATTTATCTTTTTATACAAGTAATCCTAAAATGCTAAGTCGACAGGAAGAGAGATGCTAGATGCTGTGACTGATCAGAAAGGCTGGATGGGAATAGGCTTTCTCTAGCAGCAGGGTCCTAAATATCTCCAACTTTTTCTACTCTGTCCCTCTGAAAGATAATGGATCATTTCTGATAAAGTTGAGTTAGGGTTGTCCCAACTTTATCCTTGCATTTTTCTATCCACAGCTTTCAGATGCTAGTTTGGCTGCAAATTATTGCTGTCATTTTTAAAACATGTGAACAGCTAAAGCGTTTCCAAACTGGCATGCAATCTGTTCTGGCTGATGTGGTGTAAAAGGTGTTTTAGAAAGGACAATGTTTTGATTTTTAAAAATTACGTTGCAGCAAATATTTCTTGGAAAGACCCAGACCCATATAACTAAGGGACAAAAGAGGATTTCCAATACAGGATGAAATGCCTGATCCTTTACATCTCTCATGTCTCTGGGATTTCTGATATGCCCCTCAAGATAATTCATAAAGTTCTGTGAAGCTGTTCAGTTTAAGACTGTTTTTTCTTTGCTGTCTATAGGTGGCAATGGCATTCTTTTGACAGTGTTATCACTTGTAATCAAGTCTTCAATACAAATGGTCTTGCAACTATTCAATTCAGTGGAATGGGACTGAAATACAATATGTGACAGAGGCTTTTTTTTTGGCTACTTGACTCTTTTCTTAAAAGCAAGGGCACAGCCTTGGCTGCCTTTCTGTAATTCTGCACTACACAATAGCAGTAGTACAGAAACCTGTCATAAAAAAGTAGCTTATGCAGTCATCTCTCCTGGTAGCAGACAGAAAACATGATGGATTTTTGTTGCTTTGTGTTTCAGCTTTCCATGGAAGGGCCATTTCCAGATGACATGGAAATCTGGCAGTATTTTCTGTTGGTGTGGCTCCTTGAAGAGCCTGTGGCCTCTGGAGACTGGAACAACTGAAGAGCATAGAGCATTTTATGTCCTTCAAAATGCCTGACAGAGGAGTTTTGAAAAGCCAAAAAAAATTTCACTACCCAGTGTCTGGGATTTCTTCTAATGCACAGAGTTATCTTGCTGAGAAACAAGTCACCACCCTTTCACATTTTTATTTTCAAGTTTGTGAGATGGGCATAAAATGGAGAAGAACCTAAAGAGAGCATGCAGCATCTGCCATGCAGAGTTCGAGTAAGACCAGTTACAGAAAAAATACCTAATGAGTATGCTCAAAAACAAAAGTCAGTGCAGTGGAAATAACTAAAGGTTAAGATATGTCCCAGTTCTTTCTTGAATGTTGATCTCAGCAGGCTAGATCTTTCTGGTGCCAGCCTAGATTACAAGAGGGCCAAAATGGTTGGTCAAGCAGTCACAGGGGTTTACCTAATGAAATCAATCTTGGAATGTTGGCATGGTTTGGAGTGTTTGCAAATTTCTTTCTAATTTCCTGGCAGGCTGACATGGGACAGTGTGAGCCTCCAAAGTGTAGTTTCTGAAAAGTTTTATTAGCAAATGTACAGATATTTTTTTGTAGTATGGTGTTTCCTGTGTGGTCTTTAGAGAGTATGCAGACTTAAAAATGAAAATGACCTATTCTACTTCAAAGATTTTGAAAGAATATTACATAACAGACCATCAAAAGAGAATTTTGTATTTCTGTTTTCAGGGAGCAGTAATAAAAAATTTCCATAGCAGAGCCTTTCATCAATTTTAATTTGATGTCAGTACATCAGAAATGGTTTATCTAGTGGTTCTGTCTCAATGACAATGATGCTGTTCCCCAGAAAACATGGGGATTTCTTCAGGGTATCACAGCATCATTTTACATTTTCTGTAACACTATGCACAAATCTTCTTTGAGACAAATAGTTGCTCTAACCCCTACCCAATTCCTTATTGAAATACTAATTTCTGCAGTCCAGAAGAAAATGCCCTGTGTTTTGACTGAAAAATTGCAAAACATATTTTGGAAAATTCTACCATACATAACAAACTGAGCCATTACAAGATCAGAGTTCTAAAAAGAGAAAACTGTCTGACAGTATCAAAATTTTGTTTTTAAATTCTTCATACCTCCTGTGGGCAGAGATGTATATCTAATGGAACTCCAGCACTGCTAAAATTTCTGTGATTGCAGTCTGAATTCATGTAATTTGGACTGTGATCTTGAGTCATTGTAACTGTTTTTTGTGGAGAAGATAAGGCAAAAAAATAGTATCTCTGTACCCTCTTTCCTTAGGTTGTAGATCTTGTCTAACTGTAACTCTCAGCCATCCATGGCCTGATGATGGTGCCTCTTTTCCTGAAGCACACTGAGTAATTCTTGGAAGTGAAAGACACCCTAAACAACAAAAAACCTTGAACAAACAAAAAACCAAAATCCCAAACAAAAATCTGAGATGGTTGCAATCAATCTGAAATGGGGTACAGACAGCATACAGGAATAAACATTCCAAGAAAACTTGACCTGGGGAAAAATACTGGTAGTTTCAGAAGGGTTTTGACAGAACTCTTGCTCTCTTCATAGAAGAAAAATGCGAGCAATTAAATAGATGCCTGCACCTCCCCTATGGGACATGCACCAGGGACACAGTTTGAAAGTGGATGTGGAGGAGATGTTGTGATGGAGGAAAATGGGGCTCCTAGCAAGCGTGTAGATGTTGCCCTGTTGACTGACAGCTACAGTCTGAGAGTGAACCTGCAGAAAGGAGCCTTTTGAAACAGGTCTGTGCTATGATTCTGTGTCTCTGAATGCAACATCACTGACTCTCTTGTGACAGAAAATTGCCGAGACTATAATTTGCGTGTTCAGCACCTACAAAGAATTGACAAAAAAGATAAGTGTAGCATGAGCCTGCACCTCTGCTATTATGCCAGCTGTATCTGTTTACCCCATGCACTTACGTACTAAATTTCTCGCAAGAGTCATAAATACAATGAAAGTTAAAATAATAAACTCTGATTCATCAGGGTTCATCCTGACTGAATTGGAGCAAGAATATGCAGTTACTTCTTAAATTATACCTTTTGAGCTTAGACAGCTACTTTATGAGTCTGAAACTGCCACTTAGAGCTTCATTGAAAAAATGTACCTAAATAACAACATTATCAGCAGCAAGGCGAACAAAACTCAAGAAAATGTGTCTGAGGAGCCCATCTATGAATGAAGACTGGCCACTGTGGGCCATGGAGCCATGGGAGAAAAACTAGACTGAACTTCACATTCCCGTTCTATTTTCCTTGTGTGGGGACAAAGCTCAAATTCTGCCTGAGGAAACCAGGCACTCATTGCTAAGTCAAAGACTTGAGACAGATCAGAGGGTTTTCTGTGTCCCCAGACAGCTGTTTTAAATTGGTCTTTACCAATAGCAGATGCTGAACATTAGTATTTGCCTCTGCATTACAGAAAAAACAACTCCTTAGAAAGATATAGAAATTCTAGGTGAGTTTTAACTGTCATTATCTAAAAATATTTTGGTGAAGAAGTGTTACGTATAGTTTAAGAAAACTTGTCTACTTGGAGGAGTGAAATATAAGAGAGGACTTGAAGCCGTAAGTTATTGCAAGTACTGACAAGACAAAGAAAACAGTCTCTTATTTTGATTTATTTAAATCTTAGCTAATGTCTGAGTGATGGTCACATAGTTCCCTATTTTTTTTTTCTAAATCCCTAACTTACCACAGTGTCATTCAAATAAGTAAACAATAAAATTTCTCTAGGATGAGCCCAAGCTGCATATTAAGAGACGGATAGCTGTTACCAATGATTTATTATCGGACTGTAAGGTTGTATTGAGTGAAGTACCACAGAGGATTTGCCTTACATGACAGATTTGCAATTAATGATCAACATGCTGGAGTACAAAACATACCTATGAACTCACAATGTACAGCAGGGAGGCACTGCTACCAACCAGAGGGCAGGGATAGGATGAAAATAAAAGCAGGAGGATAAAAAAAACCCAAAATCCCCCAGCCTGGATACTTTGAAGAAATTAGTTCTATAAAAAGAGAGGCTGGAGTACAGAGGAGTTCAAGGCAGCCTCACAAATACAGGAGAGAGATGGAACAGCTAAGTAGTATAGCAGAAATGGAATAGGCGTTAGGGTGGATGGGAAGCCAATTATGAGTCATTAATGCTGTGCTATTGTGAGCAAGGCAGACACCATAAAAAAGAGTTTTCACAGACCTAAAACAAAACATGTGAAATAATCTTTCTATTCCACACAGCTTTAATCAGGGTACTGTGTCTCATTTGCACATGACACTTCCAGAAAGCTGTGGACTAATTAAAATGTGGCAATAAGAGGAAAACAAAAATATTCAGAGCTTTCAAAAAAATTTGAAACCCGAAAACTTGAAGAAAATTGAGACTTTTTGCTTCAAAAGAGATTGGGTGAATGCAGGGCCTTGGTAAGTGTTTAAAAATAGTACATGGTCCTGCAAAGCCTTCTGTTTTTCTCTATCTGAGGGCAGTGACACAGTGGCATCAACTCTTTGAAAAGGTTGTGTTGTCTTTGTCCAGCCATGAGTTTTTAAGATAAGACAAGAAGGAGCGCTGATCTTGCTTTGGGTCAAGTGCATGTACAAGATGTCTTCTTGAGAGCTTCTTCAGGTCTATTTTTTAACACACACAGACAGTTTGGAAGATGAAGCTGTGATCTCATGGAAAGGGAGAGAAGCTATGCATTTTTCTTCTTAGCACTTGGGAGCTGGATGTACAGTTCTTTTGGATTCCTTTCACATCCCAGCCTCCTTGTTTTGATGATTTGAATTACTGTTAGGCATGAAAAAAGTTATTTTTGTACCCTCACTAAAATTGGTCAGACTGAAATAGGGGGAAAATACAGTGTAGGTCATAGAAAACTTTCACTCTTCTGAGAAAGGGAATGTTTTTAAATTACCAGCGTATGCATTTGGAGCATTACAGCGTGAGAACAGATTAAGCTTCTGCTAAGTGTTCTTAGAATTGCTAGATTAAAAAACATTGATCCTGGAAAAGAAAGGACTAAAAGACAAGAGGAAAAGAATTGTTAGGACTTTTATAAATGGAGGAGTATTTTGTGATATGGTCCTTTATGCTATTTCTGTGTAAACAGTTACAAATGAAAAGCATGAATACAGATATAGACTTACTAAGGCAAGCTACAATGACTAGGATGTATGCATTGACTGTAAAATTCTGTCCCATTATTCTGAGAGATATGGTTCTGCATTTTATTTAGAGATAGTAGAGATTTATTCTGAGATGTGATTCTATGTTTTATTTAGAGATAGTAGGTAGATGTGTCACATACAATTTTGGTTACTCCTGTCCCTCACCTGTCATTTTTCTTCCTTCCTCTCAGCAAGCTCTTTTCATGCCCAAGTCACTTTACCATTCCCTTTAGGCACGTGAACTTGGCAAGTCTTGCTAAAGGTAGTGAAGAGTGGAGGTCAAGAAAAGTTCCAGTTCTTCCACTTTTCAGAACCTGCGACTTCTATGGTTTGTTTCTCTTCAGGTCAGAGAATTGTCAGGAGTTTGGTGTCATAAAATGACCACAGCACAGGGATGAAAGAGTTTCTTTGTGTTTCTGCTGACTTCTTTAAGGTAGTAAGGACACCAAAGGGAAAAGACAGCCCTCAAATTCCAGAGCCACGTTGTATATACATGGCTCAATCTTCTTGCAGTGTGCATCCTGCCCCATTCTTTTCCCCTGGAAAAGACTGATAAATTTTCAGGGTCCATTTCCCTCTTAAAGGAGCTATTAATGAAGCCAGGGCTCATGCCGTGTAAGAACACGTCCAGAATAATGTCTGTAGTGAATTAAGAAATGACAAGATAGACTTCTGTTTTTGTAATACCTTAGCATTCACGTGGGGCTTTTGAAGCCTCTGCTTTCTAGAGTTATTAACCCAGACTACTTTGTGTGTCTTGGATGTATTTTTCTTAAAACTGCATGATTTAATTAAAATGAGCTATTTTTTCAGATTATCCACCCCAGTAGCTCAGTGAGAGCTCAGTGAGACCAAGGAATTGTCACATAAAAGATGTTTTTTTGATACAATTTCTGGTTGAAGGATGTGAACAATATCCTTAGTGAGAATTAACTGACATCTTTGCTTTCACTTCTGTGAGAAGAGCTTTAGATACCTAGTCTATCAGAGAAAACCACAAGCAAATCAATGGTATTTATGTTTTCTACCTTGTAAATATAAAAACAAGTGTTGCTATCATTTCCAAATGAAGGATGAGTATTGGGACCACATTCATTATGTCGCCACTTCTATTAATATTGTTCTTCCTAGCACTAGGTTGGAAATGCCTATAGTAATTTAGGGTATGTATATGTTTCCACTAGCAAGAGTTGTGGTCAGTGTTCATTATCTTTAATTGCTCTTGTCAATATTTTCCAAATCAGTGTTTCTACTGCATGCAAAACCACGAGTTTTGCACTGGACTCATTGCACTAAAAGAACGAAGGTGTCAGTAAAGAAACCCAGTATTCCACTGGAGTTCCTTGCTGCCTCTGTCCTTCAGTCTTTGGTGAGATCTTCAACCCAGAGGGGACGTACAAGGTGCATCCCAAACCACAGGAAGAAATCTCTCATGTGTGAGCAGGGAGAGCTCTCAGGGTCTGCAAACTGTGCTGAGCTATACAATTTGCAAATGCAGATCTCTGTCATCTGAAACTGTATCTCTTAATAAATGTCATCAGGAAGTCCTGTACATTCTAGCCTTCTCATCTGATTCCTGCTGATTACCTATCTCCAGCTAAAGCTCCTCAGCACCTTCTATAGGAATCCTTGTTTACCTGTATTCCAGAGGTTTTCTACTTTTCCTATGAGGGTGCCAACCAAATTCAACCATGATATTAAGGCACTAGGGGACGTGTCTTGTTGATAAACAATCCCAAAATGTAGCTTCAGGGTAGGTGGTAGATTTTCCTGTGCTGGTCTGTCAGTGCTGCCAAGCTACTCTTGAATCACAGGGTGAATGCATGTCAAGGATACAAAGGGAATGTGTGATATTCAGAAAGCAGCTCATCAGCTTGTTCTGCGCAGCGGTGTGGAGCTGGGCTCTCCTCCAAAACTGCAGTAATTCTGCCTTTATTTCCGTGAGAAATTAACTGACCATTCCCTCCCTCAAGCACATGCCTAAACCCCCTAGATTTCATGATAAGACCCCCTTTCTTACAGATTTCCTTTCCCTCAGTCAACAGTCTTTCCATCAACTGTCCAGAGGGGACACGTTTTCACCTGTGTTTTTCCCTGCTTTGTGCTTTAGAAAGAGGTTTTGCTCCCTGTGAGCCCTCGTGACATCCATCCACCACAGCCTGCATACACAGGTAAGGTAGCTGCTACCTGAGGCAGCATCTGCGACCAGCACTGCATTTTCAAAGGTAGGGCACTGTTTTCCATTCTTTTCCTTAGAAGTCAGTGCTTGGTAGCAACAGAAATTAATGCTGCCATCCAAAGAGTGCTCTTGGGACTGCTCATGGGCAGACTGCAACTGTCTTAGCTCTCAAAGACTCTTCATAACTTAGCCCTGGAGAGGTTGTCTCCCAACACCAAATTTTTTGTGTGACCTCCCTAAATGAGATTGCAGCTAAATTACAGAATTTTAATGAATGAATAATGGGAGTTCTTTCATTTCCACGTGTATCTATGTGTACACGGAAGCAGCAGAGAAAGACAGAAAGGGAGGAGGATAGTGTAAAGTTTGTGTTTGCAAACAAAAATTTTGTAAAGATTGCTTCTTTCAGGGTCTAAGTACACGGGTAAGGGAACACACACAGTACTCTGCTATGCAAGAACTCGGATTTATGTTCAGTTTGGCTCAGAGCTTTCGCTCAGCAATATATCAGGGCCAAAACCAGCAGTGGTACAGACAGCTGTACCCCATAAAGTTCAGGAGTTCTGGTTTTACTTTAGTCTTTTCTCAGATCAGGAAATGTATATAATACACATTGTATAATAATATAATCTATAGGCTCAATGTGCTCTTCTGGGCAGAAAAGGCCAGAACACAGCCAGTGACATAGCCAGCCCTTTTGGAATAAACCACTGTAGGGTGCAGATTTCTGCAGACTGTCCAAATGCTTAAACAAAGCTGCAAGCAGGTGAAGTTTTATATCAGTTGCTTCCACTTTAAAAGAGCAGTTGTTTCTACTTTAAAGGAGAGGGAAAACAGTTTTGCGTTCAGTCTGTCAGCTCTTAGAACAAAGCAAGACAAACCAACTTCAGTGCATCTTCGAGGCCAGATGGAACACTTACTGCCCATTCCACCTGAAGTCCTGGGCAGCAGTCCTGGGGAAAGAGGCAGACGCTCATGAATGGAGACTCTGTCTCTTCCTCTTGCCTGTCAAGCATTGGGCTAGACGCATCTGCACTAGACAGGACAACACTACAGCTTCACACTTTGACACCTACACTCCATCCCATAAAAGCCTACTATTAAGATTTATGTGAGTGAAGTGAAATTCATCGTGTGAAACGTTAGCCAAATCCTCATTTATTTCTTTCCAAGTTTTACATAAATCCAGATGTTCTGATGCACCAAGAAGGACAGACTCAATCTGTTGTACTACACATACGTGTGCCCTGTTTATTACTTTGAAACCTCAGAGATAAGACTGGATTTTAGACTTGCATGATGTGGATATATACAGAAATAAGAATGCACAAGAAATCCTACTTTCCTCTCTTATTTTGCTATTAGCTTCTCTGAGCCACCTGCCTTGCATTGTCAGAGTGCTCAAACTCCTCCAGAGAGGTCTGGCTCCTTAGGCAGGTCTGTCAATGCTGTAGCCCATCCACTGGACTGCCATGAGACAAAACCACTGTGTGGCTTATATTCCAAAGAAGAGGGAGTCTATATTTGACTTTTAGGTAAGCACATAGATTATGCTCATTAAAAAATTTTGAGGCAACTTAGATGAAATGCCTCAGATGTCAATGCACTCTTCTCTGTCTGCTATGCTGTGTCTGAAAGTGGATTACATTTCCAACAGAGCCAAAAAGGAAAGAAGAAATGGGGGGATAACCAGAGCAATTTGGCTTTAGCACTGACACAGTCTTAGTAAGAGGTAAAGATAACAAACAGGCAAGAAAATGCCTCTGTGGGAATTCAGTCTCTGAGTGGTATCTGTCAAAATAATGTCATTGACTGCTCATCCTTCTGACCATGCTCACTGCTTCAGACGCTCTGTCACTGACTGTGGAAGTCACACTGTACCTTCTAGGCAGCCCCATAAGGTGTCTGCATAGCTGGAAACACCTTGCAAAACTCATCTTGAAGCTTGCTATTAGTCCAGCTAGCCCAGGACAATAGGAGACCAAAGATTTTTTTTTTTTTTTATCCTTATTCTTGAAAATTTGAATTCAGATTTGGAGATGTACTGGAAAGCCTGGGCCTTATTGCCTATTTGCTGTATGTCCTACCAGGGTGAAGCAGAGATGTGGCTGTACAGAAGTAAATATAAACACAAGCAGTCATTCTACCTTTTGTTATCATAGTCTGTAACAAGTCTGTTCCTCCTAAGGGTTTAGGGGAGTTTTCCCTATTCCCTTCCATCTGAAGTTAATACATTAGAAGCATTTTCCCTCATTGTACTGGCTCATTAATGCTGAAACCCTCACAAAACATACGTAGGGGATTTTGTGCTCCACATGTAAATGTTTCATAAAGGCATTTCTGAAGTAAAGCTAATCACATCTCAAGTGCAAACCGCAGACTGAAATGCATCCATGTATATTGGAAAGGTCCTAAATATTGAAGAAGAGTCCTAGAAACCTCTGTAATCAAATCAAGACCCTGAATAGGTGCTCAGAATACATGTGCGATAATGTGATTTAGTTTTGCAGCTTCATGTTTTTCAGGCTTTTCTAACACTGTTTACCAGTTGCAATGAAATTTGCAGAGCAAGGGATAAGAGACAGAGAGAAAATTAGCTGGTTTTTCTTTAAGTGGTACTTCTAGCTGTTCATCTGGTAGTTGGAAGGAGTAGAGATAAGTGCTTCAATACTTTTTAATGCTTTTACTGTTCTGGGTAGAATTTTATCTATCTTTAACACTGTCACATGGCTTAGTAGAAAGCTTTGCTTTTTGAGATCAGTAAAGCAAAGTGTTAGTGTGTTAGAAAGTTCAACTGCAATACCTTTGGTTCAACCACATTAATATAAATACAATTTAATAACAGTGCAGAAAGTTACCAACTATGCAAGAATAATGATAGTCTGTATCTGAGCAATTTCAGATGTTGTTTCTGGATTTTTATGAAAGTCATGAGGACATGACAATGACAGCTTAAATGCTGAACTCTTTATACCCTTCTCTGTCTCTTCAAAGTTAGATCTAAAAAGTTAAACTATACAAATGAATCCTGGAAATCAGCAACGTAAACAGTTTGCCATTTGTAAGATCCCACATGTCCAGGTCTGGAGTCTGCAGCACAAGAAAGACATAGGCCTATTAGAGTGAGTCCAGAGAAGGGCCACGAAGATGATCACAGGACTGGAACACCACTCTTGTGAATACGGGATGAGAGAGGTGGGATTGTTCACCTTGGAGAAGAGAAGGCTCTAGAGAGACCTCATAGCAGCCTGCCAGTATTCAAAGAGGACTCATAAAAATGAGGGCATGGACAAATACTGATAGGACAAGGGGGAAGTGTTAAACTAAAGGAAGAGAGATTTAGATTAGATGTTAGAAAGAAATTATTTATTGTGAGGGTGGTAAGGCACAGGAACAGGCTGACCAGAGAAGTTGCAGATGCCCCATCCCTGGAAGTGTTCAAGGCCAGGTTGGATTGGGCCCTGAGCAACCTGGTCTAGTGGGAGGTGTCCCTGCCCATGACAGAGGGGTTGGAACTGTGTGATCTTTAGGTCTCTTCCAACCCAAGCCTTTCTATAATTCTATGATAAAAGCTGATACTTCTCATTTCTTCGGCAAACTCCCCAAGTCAGCCCCAGGCTGCAGATGCTATGTTCTGCCTGAGTGCAGAGGAGTGAGCAAATATTTTCATTTTAATATCTTATTTTCAAACACATGATTTTTAGGGAAAAAACCCAACACGGTTCCCACAAACTGTCTGTGACCAGTTTTGTTGAGGGAGAAGACAATTCAAACAGTCAAACCATGTCTTGCCTGCAGTAGAACCCAGGCAGCTGATTATTCTTAAGCAAGATCACAATTGAGATATCTCTACATCTTAGAGTATGCAATTAATGTAAGTTTAATTTCATCTCGCTTGATTGTGTGAAGTCCTTAAATGACAATTATATAGGAGAAGTCCTCTCAATATATTCTGTACAGAAATTGGCATTTCTGACCATGAAGGAATATTTGAGGATAAATCACTGCAAAAGGTTTGATTACTTTTGGGGACGAACAAGAGACTGATAACTGTGCTCTAATGTCATCAGTATAGATTTCTCATGTTCCATTATCATCAGGGGAGCAATTTTGAGACTGTTTTCCTGATCAAAAGGAAAATTTTAAATTGCAAAAATATTATAGCTCGTTAAATAAGGATGTGAGTGTCACTTTAGTATAACCAAACTCAGTTCATTTTGAAGCCAGAGCTGTCATGTGGTGTACAATCATCTCAAAACAGTAATAGTGTAAGAATTAGCAAAAACATTTTGAAAGCCAGTTATCAATGTCTTTTATATCTCAGTTGTGCAAGTGGACCATTAAAAGAACATGCCCTATTTACACATATGCAAATAAGGAAGTTACCAAGAGATCCCACTTAATGAAAGTTGGCATCATTCTGGGATTCTGTGAGACCAATGTGTATAGCAGCTTGTGCGTGGCAAACAGCATCCTGCAGCTGTTCTTTGCATCAACACTTATACTCCAATTTTTGGGTCTAGTCCTGCAAACTGCTGCATATATGTGTAGAGTATGTGTCTGTGTGTCTGTGTGCATGCTGATTTGCGCTTATTTTTACATGAGTCCGTCGAGCCTAATCTGGAAGATGTCTGCCCAGTGCTATCGAATTTAGAAAGTGAATGATGTTGCACAATGCTTACCTGTGCAAAACAAAAAACAGCCCAAATTTAAACCAAAAGGGCTCTTCCACAAATAATAGTGCTTTGTGCAAGCCCATGCCTTTTCATTCAGAGGATACAAATAACTCTTCAAATAGAATAAACCAGTGTCTGTTTTGCATGGGGCCTTGTGTACATAACCGTGACACATAAAGGAAGAGTGCCTCAAGAACGTGCTGTGTACCTAAAGAAAATTAGACCATATTAATAATTCTCAAAGAACCTGCTTTGTTTTGGAATATGACTGTTTGCTATGACAGAAACAAATAATTTTTCTCCTACCACCTTGGTTTAATTACCTACCAACCCTGTGCTAGCCAGGTTTATACTTTGATATGCTAGTAGCTTGCCTATTTTTACAATCTCACCTAGTTTTCCTAGTAGAGGAAAAGTAGAGTTTTCCTCTACTCTATTCGACACTTATTCTCCATGGAGAATGGCTTAGAGTGCACGCTTCAAGGGACGCACTTATAGAAGACTTGCAGATAAGAACTGACTGGGGACTCTCCTTTCCTGAATAGAGGCACAAAAGTCTGACAGGTTGGAACTAAAAATATCAGTACACCTGTAGCTATAGTAGTCATGTCTATGACACACTCTAACTATAGTTTTATATACTATAAATATTTCTCTTTATCCAATATGTGTTTATTCTATATGTTTATATTTATTTCCACTTTATGTTTTTTTTTTCCTAAATACATTTATATTTACATACAAGATTTTTCTTTCATCTCATCCAGTTAGATTTGCTCACTTTGTAAACAGTTGGTATATCTCCCAGTTTTCACCACTGGTAGTGAGAATTACTGAAATTTTTAAAATTACTTGGCTGTAATATTTAACACAAGTAAGGAAGAAGCAGAAACATTTCTTCTGGATTATTCAAACAAGTTGCACCCTCAATTTCATAGCTATTTTAACTGCACCCTTGTCTTGGGGTGACTTTATAATGTGTATCCCCTATCACTACCCTATGCCCTCCAATCTTTTCTGTGTCTTTAAACGGAGCCTGAGAAGGACAGAAAACAAACTTTTCAAAGCAGTTGTTTCAAGGACACTGAGATACGCTCCTCTGTTTCTGCAGTACCCTTGGTTTTTTTTTCAGCTCTTTTTTCTCCCAGCGAGAGACGGAGGGGTGAATTTCGTTTTCCTAGGATTTTTTGTTTTTTTTGCTCTTTTCTTCTCTTCTGGACTGTTTCAACAACATCTGAACACATCAGGAGAATTTTCCCGGAGGCCCGGGGGGGTGGCCCCTCGCCGACCAGCTCCGAGGAGAAGAGACCGCACCTACAGAGGACCTCTGAAATCTTCTCAAGTTTTCTCTCCACAGAGAGAGAGATCTCATTATTTAGCATTATTATTCCCCACCTGTGTGTTTGTTAAATAAATAGCTTGTTATCTCTTTCACTTTCCTTTGAGGAAAATTTTTCCCGAACCTGGGGGGGAGGGGTGGTTGTGACCTGACTTCTATCAGAGGGTATTCTCCTCCAAATTTGTCCAAACTAGGACAACCCTCTTTCCCTTCATTTTGCTGCCTTTAATTCTAGTTCCTCTCTACTGCATGACTGGTAAACTGATGCCTGTGATTCTGTCTTAGGTCCCATTCTATTACGTGCTTATCTTTCAGGAAGAGCAGATGTTCCCATATGTGCCCTATCTTTATCCTCTGATGCTTTTGCTTTGCAAACAGATGATTGTATTTCCATTGCCCTCTGTGTCTGGAGAAAAAGATACAGCACTAAGGAGTTTTTCTGTGCTGCTAATCAATGGGGTTTGTAGGCAACTGGGCTGATCCCTTTCCTACATTGTCTCCATTACTATTATTCCCAGGTATTTTCCCTTGACCTTTGTTCTTTATCTCCTCTCCCCTCCTCTAACCTTAATTTCCTCTGGGTTTTCCTTTCACCTTCTCAGTCTGATGAAGTAACAAGAACTTGCAAAAGTTCACAAAAGGCATGAACCCACTTTGCTGGTTTTTCCCCCCCTTTTTTTTTGTCACTGCCTCCTATCAATGCATGCTGCTGCAGGAAGGCTCTGGGCAGCACAATGAGGATAAGCCACGGGCGTCATATGGGCATATGCAGGTGTGTGTGCATGTGGGTGTGTGGGTGGGGGGAGGGCCTGATGCAGCCTTTGGAGGTGCATACAAGGAGAACTTCTTAGGGATACACCTGTGGTCATAATGTGGCTCTGATCTCCCTGCCAGCAGTGTTCAGAGGTCCAGTGCTCTCCATATGCAAAAGTCCCTGCCCCTCCTGGTGCTCCACAAAGCTGTTACCAGCACTATTCTGCTTGTATGCTACGAGGCCTTTCTGGCAGAAATCCAGTTTTTTTGCTAAGCAAGATCAGATTAAACCACATCCCAGGTACCTCTTCACCTTCAGCCTATAGGCGCTAAGCACTGCGAAGTCTTCTGATAGGGACTGTCTCAACAACAACACATTTCTTCACCTGTTAGTAGAGACAGTGCTGAGAGACTTACGTAAAAAAATTTGATCGTAATTGTAAGATGGTTTCAGCCTTTGGCTCAGCTACTTAAATGCATAGGCCAGCTCGTGGTGAGACGGTGTAGAATAAAACAGGACTGTGTCTGCAGAGCAATCCATGGGATGCAGGGGACCTGAAGCCAGCATTATGTACATTGCAGGGGCTTTATTTTGTATTAGCTGTAGGCTGAACCTCTAGGCTGGACACGTCTCATCTTTTTGCTCATCTGCTTGATGAGAGTGCCCTGCCATGAGAACCAAACTGCAGTAAACAAGGGCAAACAGGAAATTTGCTTCAAACACTCATAGCAGATGAAATATTTTGAGATTATAGGCTCATTTAGCAATCTATGGCAACCAAAGTTTTCTTGGACTATATATACTTCATGGTCTAAATACTGTTTCAGATCTATCCTTAGCTGCTGTATCTCACTGCCGTTATTTACCACAGAAACCTTTTGTTCTGGTATTTATTCCATGAAGCATTTCCAGATACAGATGCTGCACAAAATAAAGTCATATTGGAGATTTCTTTCATAAATGGACCATAAGCCCTATATTATTCCTGCCTAGGCTATTATGAGACATTAGGCCTTTTATGAAATTTCCATAACACAACATTTTCTGCTTTGTGTGTTATGGTAGGGAATACACATAGATGGCAGAGCCTTGTTTAGTATTCAACTACTGCACCCAGCATCCCCTCCCACAAAGGATATTGCAGAATTAGACAGGGGTCAGAGCAGGGCATTGAAAATATTTAAGCACATCAGAAATCTGGTTAGGGAAATAGATTAAAAAAGCTGGGATTGTTTATTTGTCAAAGGCTATGAATAAGAGGAGACATGATAAGAGCACACAAAATAATTAATTGTTACAGAGAAAGCAGAGCAGAAACCTCTATCCTTCCTGTCTCAGCACATGTGTGATAATGAAGCATTCAAAGAAATCAAAAAGTGGTAAATTCAGACCTGATAAAAGGAAATATTATCCCATACAAAACGTGATTAGACTGGAAGCAATTACACTGACTGCCCTGCTGGCCAAGAATGCAGTTCAAAGTTAACATTCAAAAATAAAAGAGAATGTGTTCTTTGTATGATACGATACATAATAGTAATGCAAAAAGGGGACGAAAAGGCGTCAGAAAATCTTAAGTATTTCAGAGAGGCAAATCAGTTTACCAGTAGAAGTAGGTGGAGATAGGCTCTGTATTGCCTATCTGCTTTTCACTTGGTTGCATTAACCTTCCTGAAAGCACGTGGGTTGACCTCTCAATGCACCCATCTAGAGTCACATATGGAAAACAAAACACAGGACACCTGAAATAAATAAACAGGCTGTGAACTTCAGTGCTGAGAAACCTGTGGTCACTCCCATCTCTTCTTGCTTATCTGCAGCAGGGTAACTCTCAGCACATGGAGTGCAGCATCTTAAATTGCCTCCACTCAATTTTCCAAAGCTTATCTGGATGCACTCTGAGAAAATATGAGACAAAATGCTGTCATACTTATTGGTTGTTACTTCATGAATATTTCATAGTCACAGGAAAGGTCATTTCCGCTCTCCCTGTGCATATCATTTGGAGGAGAAACAGATCTAGGTTTTACAGTTTGAGATTCTTCACTACAAGGATCCCTCATAACCAACTCTCCAGCCTCAGGTCCATAGCCTTCCACACCTTGTGGACATGCAGCATTGGTTACAGGGGAGAAAAAAAAAAATCACTAAAGCCGTAGCAGAAAATAAAGGTTGCAGTTATTTTGGCATGGAACTTAAATATATAATCAGTTCAGGATCCTAAAGCCAAGACATTATAATCTAGTTATCTTCATAGTTGCTTTGCACAAAGTAATTTTTTCTAGTAACACCTTACATAAACATTTTACTTAAAATAGTCCAATACTGGTGCTTGTACAGCTTTTTCCAACATTTTCCTAGCTATTTTTTCACTAGTTGCCTGATTTCTAGGGAGCCTCAGGAGGAGATGTGGAAAGAGACAAAAATGCCTTGAAAGTAGGGAGGGAAATTTTTGTGGTTTAGAAAAGAAAGTGTGAGTATGAGAGCAAATGACCTACAGGAACAACTCAGTTCCTCAGGAAGGTTTGTCCATTGTCAAGACAAACATTCCCTTTTTGGCAAAGTGAATGTAGGCATATATATGAACAGGAATCACACATTCCTCTGTGTGTGAAGAGGACATTTATGATCTGGACTACGGATTTTGGATGAGACAGCAATTCAGCAGTGCTCTCAATGAAGTGCTTTGGGAGGAGATAGAGAGGTAAGCAATGAATTACACCTGCACAGTGCACATTAAGAGTCCAGTGGACTCACTTTGTACTATTATCATGCACATTGCCTAGTGACCACAGCATAATTTAAATGGGTATCTGAGAACAGAGAGTGAAATAATAAGGTAAATAATCCTTTGCTTCTTCCAGTGTGGATGCATGAAACAGCTTGAGACAACTGAAACTTATGGAGACTTCTGAGTCTCTCTCTCAAGCACTGTTGAGGGATTACTCATTTTAGAAAGTGGAAGCCATTAACGTATTTTAGATCATTCCATATATTGTCATTATGTATGTGTTATATATTAATGATTACTTCAGAAAAACTTACTTTGATCTGCACCAGAATAATTAATAGTTACTGAAATACTTACTTTTTTTTTCTAAATATGGTTCTGGAGTTTTTTAATCTGCCCTTCAATTTGCAGCAAGTTTTAGTGATTAAGTATTTGTTTTATACACTTTGTTAATGAAAAACTTCATGGGGTCATAATTGTTTTTATAATATACATCAGCATATATTTTAAAAATCACAACATAGACAAAATGAGAACTATTTGATTTAGAATATTTATAGATACTTGTTTTCTACTTCAATTTTAACTGGAATTTTCTTTTTCATGCCAGAAACAGAAAAGCCACTTCATTCTTTTGACTGGCTCTGAATGAAAGACAAGCAAGCCAGGGAAAATTGATTTCACTAAACCATATGGTACAGTTGAAATAGAGTAATTTTCCAAGTCAGTCTAAGTATCTTGGGCTGAAATTCAGGAGTTGTCAAAGTATGGGATCAAATGAGGATAAGAATTAGTGTGTTAGGCAAGTATTTCTTAGAATCTCAGCTCTTCTGTTTTAGCATAGAATAGAATAGAATAGAATAGAATAGAATAGAATAGAATAGAATAGAATAGGGGTCAGTTAGAAGGGACCTACAACAATTATCTAGTCCAACTGCCTGAACACTTAAGGGCCAAATAAAAGTTAAAGCACATTATAATGGACACTGTCCGAGTGCCTGTTAAACACTCACAGGCTTGAGACATTGACTGCCCCTTAAAGAAGCCTTTTCCACGGTTTAGCCACCACATGGGTAAAGAGATGTTCCTTAACATCCTGTAGGAACATCCCCTGGCACAGTTTAAACCACTCCCATGTGTCCTGATCACTGGATACCAGGGAGAAGAGATCAGTACATCCCCCTCCACATCCCACCTCAGGAAGCTGTACAGAGCAATGAGGTCACCCCTCAGCCTCCTTCTCTCCAAACTAGACAAACCCAGAGCCCTCAGCTGCTCCTCACAGGATGTGCCTTCCAGCCCTTCCACCAGCTCTGCTGTCCTTCTCTGGACCATTCAGCTGTGGGGCCCTGCACTGCACACAGGACTCAGGGTGAGGCCGCACCACGGCTGCATCCAGCAGGATGATCCCGATCACAGCTGGTGCTGCTGTGTCTGATGCAGTCGGGATGGGGTTTGCCCTCCTGGCTGCCCGGGCACACACTGCTGACTCACACTGAGCTGCTGCCCACCAGCACCCCCAGATCCCTTTCTGCAGGGCTGCTCTCCACACACTCCTCTCCCAGCTTATACTTGTGCCCAGCCTTACTGCATCCCAGGGGCAGAATCTGTATTTGTTCTTGTTAAATTTCATGCCACTGATAATTACCCAGTGCTCCAATCTATATCACGATCCCTCTGTAAGGCTCTTGTTCCTCAAGAGAGTCAACAGAACCTCCCAATTTGGTATCATCAGCAAATTTGCTAATGGTGCATTAAACTCCTGCATCCTGATCATTGATAGACACATTGAATGAAAGTGGCCCTACAGCTGAACCTTGGGGAATACCACTGGTGACTGGTCAGCAGTCAGGTGTAGACCCACGCACAACAGACTTCTGAGCTCTGCCCTTTGGCAAGTCCTTCACTCAGCACACTGTGCCCCTGTTAGTTGAACAGCTTGTCCAGAAGGGTGCTGTGAAGAACAGCATCAAAAACCTTATTAGTATAAAGAAAAACTATGTCCACCACCTCCCGTTCATCCACTAAACACATAACCTTATAATTCAAGGACATCAAATTACTTAAAAAGGACTTTCCGTTTGTGACTCCATGTTGACTGTGTCTGATGATTGTATTACTCTTTAAATATTTTTCTCTATATTTTACAGGCATTGAGGTTAGACTAACAGGTAATAGGGTTGGTTTTTTTTAAAAAAAGAAGTTCAAATACATGAGAAGAGAATGTACTTACAGTCTGTCATTTATGATAAGTAGATATCACAGATTGTTTCCAAAAGTGACATTGACATCTTTTCTTACCAGTGAATGACCAGCTCTTTTGTGTCAGTGTTCACAAAATTTTTCTGGAAAAATTGTGAAATGATTGTAGTTCAGATTTTGAATGAATCAGGCAATGCTTCTGCATGCTGTGTGTTGGGTAATCTGCTCTGCTGCTCCACCCTAATGAATCTGAGCTTTACCATACCCATCCAATTAATTAGTATTTGTTGTAATTAATGAGTAGACATCATCTATGGAGTAATTTTTTCTCCAGTTCTGAAAAAGTCTCATTTTCTTAGAATACCATAGCTCATATAAACAAACACAATTATATTATTTTAACCCAACACTTTATCGATCATCTCTTGAAAGAAGAGAAAGAGGGAGAGAATTCATAATCTTTGCAATTTTTCTCACACTTGGCCTCTTTCTAAAACAAAATCAAATTGTTGCTCTTAAGCCACCTGGTAGTATCCTTTAAAGAAATCATGCCACTATATTTTTATACCCACCCAGAGAGACGGAGTTCCTGGAACATTTTATCAGTTCAATGAGAACTTAGAGGCTAAGGAATATAAAAGACACAGTGTTCTTTCAGTCAAATTCTTCCTGTTTTGATAACACTATCCTTTATGAAAATAAAAGGTCATCAGTTTCTGGTCATTCAAGGTCTTGGACTAGCTGCGTAATTCAGATTTCAGTTTGACAAAGAGATCTCCATCTGTCTACACAGATAAATAAATTGGAAGAGGAGTTGATTCTTATATATTGTGTAAACATTTTGATAACTTCAGGAGAAATTTATTCCTTGAATAAAGTCAGGAAGTGATACGAAAAGCAGCTCAGACCTTTAATAAGGCATCTCTGACAATGAAATAGTGCCTAAAACAATGACATATAATTAAGTGCAATATGTGCTATAATGCAGCATTAACAGCTGTCATATACCAGCTATGCACAGAGAAAGAGATGCTATGGATTATCAATGAAATGCTTTCAAATACTCAATGGGATGGCTTCACCTCAGATTTGTAACAGTCAGTTACAATCTGTCCCCCTCAGGGACAGCCAGGGTTTTTCATCAGACCCGCCTGGAATAAGGCATGTGAGTAAATTTCTGTTATGTGAATGTTTCACCTGGAAAGGTGCCTTTTTCCTTAAAGATAGATAGCTTTCTGTGCAGCAAGCACTGAAGTTATCTGAAGCAGCAGGACACTTCTGTTTTGTTGCACAATAATATTTCAATATCACTGAAACAAAAAAATATATATACTTTTTATATCTGTCTGAAACTTGTGGTTTTGTTTGGATTTTTTATTTTGTTTTGTTTGTTTGTTTGGTTTTGTGTGGTTTTGTTTTTGTGTGTGTGTATATTTTTTCTTTCAAACATACTCTCAATTATAGGTTTAGCCCATCATCAGAAAAAAAAGTATCCAGTGGCTCCATTCTAACATATTTTTCACTTCCACTTTTCTGGTGAACTGCTTCAGTCTCTAGCAGGTCTCCTCATTTCGTGCATAAAGTATGGGTTATCCTAGGTCAGATCTCTGCTTTAGGGGGCAAAAAAATTAAAACTTCTTTTTGAGTCTTTGTTTTTGGAATTACGTGAGACAGCGACAAGAACTTCAAATATGAATCATACAATCAGAAGAGCAAATCTTCAATTTAACTCAAGGAGAATTAAAAATATCATTGAGACAGCATACACCCTTTACTGATAATGCTGGAAATTAAAACAAGTTGGGCATCCTTCCCAGCAGGTTTCCTCCTCTCCAAAGCCCTTCATGACTCTGCCCTTTTCTCCTGTGGAGATTTGTCCCTGCCCAAATTATTTTCTATCCCAGACCTGACATCCCTACTTTGTCACCTGAAGGACTGTGAGCACTGTCTGCTCCAGTGACACAATCCAACGCTACTTCAACACTGAGGGTGTCACTCGTCATCATGAAGGATCTCACCTCCTTCACGGCTCTCCTTACCCACTACCTGCATCAGTGGGGAAACTCACCAGTGAGGGAAGGAGACTGCTGACAGTTTGCAGAACTGAAGATTTTGCACACATACCAATAAGTAGAATATTCATGTACACAGTGGATTGCAACCTTCCCTCCCTCTTGTGACAGCATTTTTTTCCCACAGCTTTACAAAGTTCCTGGCACAGCAAGATCCCATCCTTCAGGATGGTTGCAAATACAAAGTGGGTGTGAAGGAAATTCTCATATAAACTTACCACTGGGCTAACTAGTCTACAATGAAAGATGAGGGGAAGCTCTATTATTCATGTCCAATTTTACCTCATCATTTTTTCCTGCCCGTGTCTGATGTTTGGTGAAGGCAGAGGCTTTTTCCAGACTGAAGAACAATCTCTGTAGTTGCCGTGCACCTCCTGGGTTCAGGGTCACACAAGTACGTCATGTGAAAGTAAGATCAAGGTTGTCAAGAAAGAGCACTCAGGGAAGCCATCAGCATTTTTCTGTTACTTGCTTTGAAAGTAGATTTGGCCGCTGACAGCACTAGAGAGATTTAATTTACTTCACACACAATCCTAATATTTCTATTTTCCTTACATAGTATGATTCAAGTGCCAATGTAGATAGTGCAACCTTCTATAAGATTATGATAGTCATGGGAGTAAGCAGATTAAATCCTTTGAGGGCAACCATGATAAACACAGTCAGGATTTATAAGAGAAACAAGTCTGGGACTTTAGCCTGGTCTTATTAAAGGAGCAGTCACATCTGAAAAAAAATTTCTTGAAATGAGCTGTAGTATCCAATCAGGAAAGCCCAAGGGAAAGAAGATTGACAAAATCTGGAAGGTTCAGAGAAACTGGGCAGTAAAAAACGCCCAGCATCTGGTCTCATCTCACCAGCTTTCTCAGTCCCTAACCCATAAAAGCAGCAAAGATGAACGTAAATTTTGAGCAAATAATGTTTCACAACAGGAAAAAAAGCGCCATGTAACGCTTAACTGATATTCAGAGCAACAGTGTGATCACATTTCTTCAAATTTGGCCAGATAGCAAAGCAGTGACATTTGTTAATAGAGACTAATCACTCTTTCAAACATGCTCTTTCTACAAATGATATAAATTAACACAACTATGAAATAGCCATAAATGACAGACTACAGTTGCAGAGTAAGTGAGCCTTTGAGCAACAGTGTATTAACTTTTCAGCCTAAAAAACTTGTGGTATATTTCCCTTGAAGGTAAGGTACAGGATATGTCACATAATTTGTTTTTTGGAAGTCCTTGATCTTATCTAACAGGAGGCATTTGCACTTCTATTGTCTTATAATGTGCTTTAGTGTTTTGGTAACCATCATGTGAAATATAAGAACTTGAGCTTAAGAAACCAGCTTGCTTTAAATAAAAATCAAGGCAAGGACAGGCAGTTGATCTGAAAAGTTCATTTAACCCTAAATACACAATCGGAAGAGTTCAAGCTTCATTTTTAAATTATTTTTATTTTGTTTCACTGCAGCTAATTCACATATGATGCTATTTAAGTAGTTCAATATATGGTGACATAACACTAACAATATATGGCAGCTAAAAAGGAAAAGATTGACTTATTTTTTCTTTTGAGAGTATAAGGGTGGTCACAGAAGAAATGAGGCTGAAAAACCATGTCTGCAGATATTTGTGTTTCTCAGATCAGATTTGCAAAAGAAGGTCTTCCTTTGAAAGCCTCATCTCTGTTTTTATTGAGAGGCATTGGATAATCCCTGGGTAAAACTGTAACATCAGGGATTTGGCATAAAACTTCCCGCATTTCTCCTCTCTTGCCTCTGCCCTCCCCACCCCTTGTGCTACCATTGCAAAACTGTACAGGTTTTTCTCCAGCATTTTGTTAAGGCAGTTTCCCCAGCTGCATACTTCTGTGATTGTCAAGTGGCATGCTAGCGACCCACTGACTGCAGGAATAATAATAAAATAACAGATATTTTAAGTAAAAGGATCATGAACTGCACAGTTTTCCTTGATCTGAAACAAAATGTTTAGATCAATTCTGGATACTTCAATGCTATTTAGATATCACTGCTAACTAAGTTTTGAAACAAAATGTTGTTCTAGAGTGAAAAATTGAAACATCCCTCTTTGAAAATGTCAAAACTCTGTGTTCCAGAAAGCATCTATTTGCCTTCAGCTTGAGCTACTTAACAAACTATACACAAAATCAAGAATTGTTTTAGACATTCCAAACCTTTACCTTTAGGCAGACCTAATTCCAACCCTAGTATTTGACACAACCAGAATCAGCAGTATAAGTGCAGCAACATCCAAGTTTACACTCTGTAAGGTCTTCTGAGCGCCCCTCAGATTTTGGGGACAGCTTTTTTGATGCCAACAGATAAATTTAAGTTTTCTTTTTCTTCTTCTTTTTCCTCATAGTATGAGTGAAAGAATGCATGGTAATACAATTTGAATGTCAGTTAATGCACTCAGGCAGGAAATTGCTTTATGTCTTCAACAATTAGATTAAATAGCTGTTGTCAGCACTATGAGGATGGAGCTCTCTTATTCTATATACAGCTCAGTGAAAACTGCTGGAAGTTCTCAGCCTTGATCTTTTGTTTTCCCTCACCAAGCATACTTGTATTTCTCTGAAGAGGAACAAAATCCACCGTGAAAAAGTCCCAAACAGCTGATTGCCTGTCAGTATCTTTGGACACAGCAGATAACTGGCAGGTCTGATGCTGGTGTGGGCAGCAGGAACCTTCCACACATCACTGTGTTCACATCACTGTCAGTTTCTTCAGGATGTCTCCAGCAGCACAACATAATCACCTCCCTGAGTGCTCATGACAGGCAGAGATACAGCACAAATCCCACAAATTCTAATGCATCTGCTTGAGTCCTTTCAGGAAAAACATCCAAATCATAGATAGCATGGTAGAATCAGAGAATGTTAAGGTGTTGGAACAGACCTTGAAGATCATCTAGTCCCAAACCCTCCTGCCGTGGGCAGGGTCACCTCCCACTAACTAGATCAGGTTTCTCAAGGTCTTATCCTACCTGGCCTTGAACACGGTCAGAGTTTGGGCATCCACAACCTCCCTGGACAACCTGTTCCAGTGTCTCACCACCAGAATTTTTTCATAGTAAAGAATTTCTTCTTAATGTTTAGCCTAAATTTCTCCTCTTTCAATAAGTATTCATTACTTCTTGTTTTATCACTATTTCACAGTGACCACATGCATTAAAACTAATTTCAGAAACTATGGGCCATTGCAGTGATATTGGTTATCTTCTGAAGTGCATTGTTTTACCCCCTTCAAGATAATTAGGACTTTGACATGCGCTTGGCAGCAGTTGGGTAAAACCATTGCAGTTTGCAAGGGTGGCAAACAGTTAGACACACTTAGATTTTCTCTTCTAGTATGGGTCTAGTATGCCCCTACAGCTGGGGATAACAAAAACTTTATTTAACTCCATGAAGCCAGCTGATTTGTTTCTAAGAAATGAGTTTTTATGCTGGACGGACTGATGCTAGATGAAGCCGATCTGCTTCATCTACTTGTTGCTTTCATTGAGTGATACGCCAGCTTTTGCCAGCATTTTCAGAATGTATACATGCTCATATATGAGCATATGTACTCGCTGAGGAGTTGTTCTTTTGACATAGTTCTGTTTACACTAAATCACAAAGTTTTAAATTATGCACTTTCCTATCATTCTTCTGTCCTTTCCTCTCCTTCTGCCCCCATTCCTGTATCTTCCTTTGCCTTTTTTTCCCCCATTATGTATATAGGAAAGCCCTAGATACTCTATGTATATCATAGATATATGCAGGGGAGTAAAAGTGAAATGGCTTATAAATGTTATATTCTTTCTTAGTGCAAGATGAATTTTCAGATATTAGCCACTTCTGTAACTCAGTAACAACCAAAAAATAGTCACCCAGACTGTTCTTTATGATAAGTATTTTCTCTGATCCTGGCATATCTTTGTCCTCCTGTCACTAGAAAACATAAAAATCCCATTTTCCCTAGCTTTACACCTGGTAAGCAAGCCCTTTTAGAAGACAGAGTGCATCCTGATGCAACAAATGTAGTCAATCCCCAGTCAAACTTTGAACTTGAGTAAACTCACTGAAGTCACTGATCATGTACCAGAGGTGGGACCCTGCAAGAATGTTTTGTGTCAGGCAACTGAATGCCACAATGTACCACCCTAAGAAAGCGAAGTCTTTGTGAAATGTAGGTCTCATGTCAGGACAGGAAAGCTGGCAGCTTCAGGAAAATCCTGTAATACTCAGGTGAACTTTTCAAAATTTATTTTCAAGCTCTAACTGTATTTTGGAAGAGAACACAGATGGCTTTCTTTCCTGCTTCAAAATACTGTGTGCTTCAAATCTTAGATATACAGGTGACTAGAGCAGATAAAATGAAGACTGAAATTAATTTGTATTATCTCCTTCCATTCTGGTCCATCAACTAAATATATCCCAGGTAGGGGTTTGAGAGTACTTGAAACAACCAATATTTGAAGACATAATGCACTCCTTCCTGCAATTACATGTAGTACTCTTCAACTAAAGTAAAGAAGTGGAGAGGAAGGTCTCTTGCATGATGTCCTTGTTTTATTTAGGAACCTTATTTACTGAGTACTTGTTCACCTTTTTTTGAGAGACAATCTTTGTGCCATGCACATTATATAACATTACTTTAGTGCTACAGTAAGAGAGACAAATGCTAGCTTGCTATGCTCCTGGAGACTGTGATCAGATGCAACAGCATCAGGGTACCCTTAGAACATCAGCATTCAGTTTTATATCCTGGCTATAACTTGAAGTCCATTTGTTTTCCTGAAATTGGAAATTTCTGGTAAAAAATCTGTTTTTAAATTGCTAATCAGTAGGGGGGAAAAAAATGAAATGTATTTGCACTGGTTCAAGAATTGTCATAAACTCATCATCTGTTTTGTGGATTACAGATGTGTATGTGTGTATGTTTGTGTTTCTATAAAAATATTTAGAAAATACGTAACATAGAAATGTTGTATGTACATACAGGTATATATAAGTCTGAATATAAGCATGAGCACATTCATCTGCATAAAATAGTGAGAATGTCTATTGACAGATGTGGTATAAGCGGTGCTGTACTGCAAGTCTTTCACTAGATTTATCAGGTATCTATGCATTCCGGTCCACTCTTGTGTTCTGAAGAGAACCAGAAGGTCTTTTAGAGGTTCATTTAAGCTAGGACATCATAAATTTATGCACAAAATGACCTTGATAGAAAGCACAAATAATTCAGACTTAAAATTGGTTGCATCACAGTCTGAGGGTGACCTGCTTGTCTCTTGATAAAAAGAAGCCAGTTAAGTCATCAAGAGGTCCAACGTGCTTCAAGTTAAAAATCTGAGAGGAAATGTTGACCTGCATTATCAGATGGTCTCTCTCCAAAGACTCACAACAAAGCTGCTGGAAAAGACAACAGGAGGCTGTCTGAATGCCAGCAGTTAAGGACAGAGGATTTTTGTTCATTAACATGAATAATGGTTTAAGAAACGTTGTCTATGGGGATTTACGATAGGAGAAGACTGGCCTGCAGTTATGCCAGGGAATGTGTGGACTGGATATTACGAAAAATTTCTTCACAGAGGGGGTTGTCAAACACTGCAATAGAATGCCCAGGGAAGTGGTTGAGTCATCATCCCAACAAGTATTCGAAAGATGTGTAAATGTGGCGCTTGGGGACATGATAGAGTGAGGACTTGACAATACTGGGTCAACTTTTTGGTCTTAGATGTCTTCTCGAACCTGAGCAATTCCCTGATTCTATGAATCTATGATTTCACCTTCCAAAGACATTTGCCTATCCCCATTCCCTGAAGAGGACAATGCTTCTGGAACATATTTTAAAATTTTTGGATATGGTTATGTACAGACTCACAGATATGTTTATCTGTACATAAGACAAAAATTTACCTCTGGGGCTCATAACTTTGGTGGTAGACCTACATAAAAAAGGTCATGAACTAGCTAGAGATTGTGAATTAGCATAAAAACTAGATATGAAAGTGCCAGTGGATCACTTAACAAATGATCTGGAAACAGCCCTTTCTTTCCTGGTAAGTTACAATATTTGTCTCAAGCAAAAAAATAACACAAGGAAGAACTTGGAATGAAAAGGACCTCCTACATCACACAAAACCATCTTCAGAAGACACACAGAGAAAGAGATATAAATATGGAAGTTCCTTGGAATACTCCTCTTTAAGCTAAAATAGTTAATTCTTAATATGCCATCTGAAATATTCTTTGAAATGTGGAAATTCTCAAACCAGTACAGTATATCTACTTTATTAACAGAAGTGGGAATTGTAGATAGCAAACCTGAGTGATCTGAATGTATCCTGTACTTTAGTTTTTCACAGAAGATGGAAAGGACTTAACAACGAGTGTCTCAACCACATACCAGGTGGCACATGCAAAAGGAGGAGACAGTAGATGCAATGTCTGACAACAAACTCTACTACTGTTTCCCCTGCTCCAAAGCCCTACATTTGGGAGGAAGGCCTCCATTTTAACCTTTTGAGAGACATTTAGGTGCCTAAGAATATTCACTGAATGCCATCTGGGATGTCTGTGAGAATCCTTTTGGCCTCTAGTTCCCACCTCTGGTGGAAGGAGATCTACTGTGTGTTACACACTCATATGCAGTCTTTGGAGTACAGGGAAGACCTAGAATCTCCTAGGTGTCATGAGGTAGAAGTTATTTATTGGATTTTGCCTTACATGCATAGATACCAGTTCAGTTCATGATCCAAGTTACTATTAAGAGAAAATTTTTGGTTGGGGTTTTTTTATTACTTGTTGTAGTGCCAAACTTCATAGATTTGGTTATACAAACTCCAAGTAGCCAAAAATGTAATCTTTAATTTTTGTTCCCTGTTTTATGTAGATCAGAGCACTACCCTATATCAGATCTTGCTTGACCTACTGTGTAACTTCTAAAAATTAATCTCAATGCTACTTCAATTTATCAGCAATCAAGAATCTATTGCAGCATTTCACACATTCTTTCAATGCTGTCAATTACATACAATAGTGCTCTAATTTTGCTTTTCATTTTTAATGTTGCCTTGGTCACTTCTAGCTTCCAGGCATTGACACATATGCCTTTCTCCAAGAGTCCAAACACATCAAGTGTCCATTCCTCATGGAGGCAGTCAGAGGTTTCAAAGCACATCAATCCTTAATCTTCTTGTTAATCTGGTAAATAGATAAAAACCCCTGAGCTATTTTTCCAAACCATGTTTCTCCTGCCTTTGATCACACCATTAGCTCATCTCTGATCCTTTCCAGAGCTGGACATAGTATTCCAGGAGTGACTTTATGGGATTCAGACAAAAATACTGAAACATTTTTCTGGTGCAGTTGTTGAAAACTTGCCAGATCCACAGTCTTCCTCCGATATGTCCCCATCTGTAGGCATGGGATGAGCTTCAGGTCTATGACTGCAGATTCAGCTCTGTAAAATTGCATTTGCTTGTATGAAAAAATTATTGCGGTCACTCCCTCCCTCAGTAATTTTTCTTTTACACTATTTAGCTCTCCCTACTATTTATGTAATCTGCTGTCTCTGTTGGTATACAGTTTAATTTTTCTTTCAAGTCATTAATACATAGAATATCCAGGTTTTTTTAAACAAAAAAGAATAGCAGGAAGTGCTTCTAGAGTTATGTTAGCCTGAAAAGGAAGGTCAAAGAAACTGACCTACCAAATAAACAAGCCCAGCAAACTGGTAACAAAGAATGAGGAGAAGCCTGAGGTACTCAACAAAATTTTCACCTCAGTCTTCAAAGGCAACCTCTCTTCCTACACTTCTCAAGTAGATGGACAGCAGGATGGGGACTGAGGGAACAAAAGAAAGTTTTAGTTAAAAATTAGGTTCTGAACCACACAAGGAACATGAATGTACCTAAATCTATGGGACCTTAGGAGAAGCACTCCAAAGTCCTGAGGGAATTGGTTGATGTAGTTGCCAAGCCATGATATTTGAAATGTCATGGGAGTCCAGGGAACTGAAAAAGGGAAAGCATTGTAACCACCTTTAAAAAGAGTAGAAAGGAGGATTCTGGGAACTACAGCCTGTCAGCCTCCCCTTTGTGCCTGGAAGAATCATGGATAAATCCTCCTGGAAGCTGTGCTAAGGCACTTGGAGGACAGGAAGGTGATTCAAGACAGCCAGCATGGCTTCAGAAAGGGCATCCAGAGGGTAGTGGTCAATGGCTCAGAGTTCTGATGGATATCAGGGACAAGTGGGGTCCCTCAGTGGTCAGTACTGGGACCAGTGTTATTTAATATCTTCATTAACGACATAGATGATGGGATCAAGTGCACCTTCAGCAAATTTGTAGATGACACCAAGCTGACACACCTGAAGGAGAGGATGCCATCCAGAGGGACCTGGACAAGCTCAAGAACCAGGCCCACGTGAATCTCGGGCAGTTTAACAAGACCAAGTGCAAGGTGCTGCACCTGGGTCAGGGCAACCCCCGGTACCAGCACAGGCTGGGGGATGAACAGACGGAGAGCAGCCCTGGGGAGAAGGATTTGGGGCTGCTGGTGGGTGAGAGGCTGGACATGACCCAGCCATGGGCACTTCCAGCCCAGAAAGCCAAACGTGTCCTGGGCTGCATCCAAAGCAGCGTGGGCAGCAGGGCCAGGGAGGGGATTCTGCCCCTCTGCTCTGCTCTGGTGAGACCCCACCTGGAACACTGCATCCAGCTCTGGGGTCCCAGCACAGGAAGGATGTAGATCTGTTGGACTGAGTCCAGAGGAGGGTCATGCAGGTAATTAGAGGGATGGAGAAACTCTCCTGTGAGAAAAGACTGAGACAATTGGGTTTTTTCAGCCTAGAGGAGGCTTTGGGTTGACCTTATTGTGACCGTCCAGTACCTGAAGGGAGTCTACAAGAAAGATGGAGGGAGACTTTTTACAAGAGCATGTAGTGACAGGACAAGGGGGAATTGATTCAAACTGAGATTAGGTTCAGATTAGATACTAGACAAAAACTCTTTGCTATGAGGGTGGTGAGGCACAGGAACAAGTTTCCCTGAGAAGTTGTGGATGCCCCATCCCTGGAAGTGTTCAAAGGCCAAACTGGTTGGAGCTTTGTGCAGCCTGGTCTAGAGGAAGATGTCCCTGCAATATGGAGGGGAAGGGGTTGGAAGCACTGATCTTTGAGGTTGCTTCCAACCCAAATAATTCCATTATTGAGGAATTCTATGATTCTATGATTAATGCGGTCTATGTTGATTTTGGATTGTTCTGATTTCTTAATAAAAATGTAATGAGGTATCAGACCAAATGTTTTACAGAAGTCTAAATACATCGCATTTACCCTATGGCCTTTAACAATCAAACCTGTAACCGCAGTAGAAGACATATCATGTTAGCATTATTTTTATAATAAGCTTATGCTGATTGTACTGCAGGCCACTACTCTGAATTCCCACAGCAATGATTTCCACATGTATAAATGACCCTGAATATCATAATTGATTTTTCTTTGCTAGCATGCAAAAGGAAAGCTGAGAAGAAAGTATTTCCCACAGGTATCATTCCACTCAGTGCATGTACCTCTTCCCCTCATTAGTTACTCTCTTGCACAAGGTTTTAAGAAGCATATTTTTAAATGGCCTACAATTCTACCCACAAGGGACTTGGGAAGGAGAGTGAAGGGGTCTTATAAACGGAAGAGCCAGGTATCTATGTGTTAGTATTTAAATTTACAAATTAATGTACTTTCAGATTAGAGGTGTTTTTTAAAAAAATCAAATCTAGAATGTGATTTTTAAAAAAAAAATCACATTCAACATTCAAACCTATCAACAAGATAGGTTGAGTAGATTTTTTGATACCCAGATAAATCTGGGGGCTGATCTTTACCCATTCATAAAGAAGATAAGTCTGGCAGGGTAACTTTGTCCTTTCGTAGGACAGTAGAACATTATCCACAGGAAAAGAGTATTTTCACAGGAACATGATGCACAGCCTAGTACATTCAGGGAACAATTTACTACAACCAAAGCCAGTTAAAGGTTTGTATTTTCCATATTACCTTTCCTGAAGGAATAATAGTAAGAATGCAACACTTAAAAAAAAGGACACAGTTAAGACATTCATTATCAGTTCTGAACAGGATTAATTTTAATGATAATTCCACTTGCCTACACAGTGTTCTTAGATGTGAAAAAATCCCATGGGATTAGGCCAAATATTGTCATGGTAACAGAAAGAGAGGGAAATAATTCTAAAACAGTTTCCAATAAGCAAGAGCAGCTACCATTCCATCAGTAGCCTTCAATAGAAGGTGACATCTGCTTTTCATTTATTGTTTCTAGGCTTGAGGAAAAGCAGGATTATTGGAAATAGTACAGTGTTCTGGGAACATATTGAACGAAAAGGCTCTTAGTGCTTTTTAAATATTCGCCCATTTATCTTTAAAAACACATAGCATGTACCTTCTTTGACCATTTATAAATTGGACAAGTTAGTTGGAAAGTTTTCTGGACTCGCCTATGCTCAAGCAGTGAAAGATCAAAGCAAGCTTCTTGCTTTAATAAGAGGAACTGTCATTTTGACTGAGAAGTGGACACCTGTTTTTGGAAACTGAGAAGATGAGAATGAATTAATTGCATGAAATTATGTGATTACTTCATATTGGGGATAAACTAACCCAAAGAAGAAACATGCACCAGTACTGGTGTTTTCCACTTTTATTCAAGCACACCACTGTGTCTTACACACCAATTTAAGATAATACTCATAATTTTACTGCTAAGAAAGAAGCAGACCAAAATCCAGTTGTGGGACTTGAAGGGGAAAAAAAAAAGGAAAAATTAGTCATGGTTTTTACCAGCAAGGGTGGTTACCAGTAAAACAGTGTAGCATTGAATTGTCCCACACATTAAGTTTTTAATAAACTATTTAGAAGATTTCCAAGAAGTTGATCATGGACTGTTAGGTATGCTCTACCCAACATTAGAAAACCTTGTTTGCTCACCTAGGCTGGACAATGCACACACAAATAACAGCTCTTTTGCCCTAGGAACCCATGAGATGTTTATACACCAACTTATTAGGTAAGAGGTTGATTTTAGGCACTCAGAGCTTTTGCAGTAGGAGCTTACAAGTTTAAAAGCTTGGACATTTGACAGGAGTGAAAAAAAGAGAAGAAACAGTGACTTTATTTATTCTGAATCTTATTTCATTATGTCTTCATAACAAAGAAGAGAGAAAACATTAGCAGAGAATAGTACAAACTTAAAGCTTACCTGATGCTTCCTAAATCAGAATTCTGGAAGAAAAATACTGTATGAAAGACTTGTTGATATATTCTCTGAGAAATACAATCTAGCTAAATTTCATGCAATGGTCACCTCTGCAGCGTCTTGAAGCATCATGTTTCAAAGTCTGATAAGGGTCAGTACAAAAGGTGTCACTTCACTTGCTTGCAATTTTTTGTAAAAAGGTCACAGAACCCAAAACACTCAAGTCAAGAACCAACAAAGACTCATAAATGAACACCTTTCATTTTGTAAGATTAAATCAAACCAAAAAACCCCCAAAACCCATGCCAAAACCACATCACTAAGGCAAAAAACTCACAGAACAATTCCAAAACCATTTAAACTGAAAGGTAACTGCAATACGGCTCATTTTAACTGCAATGTGCCACTTGTGCTCTTTTCTGTCTTCATACTGACAAAAATGTAGCTATAAATTATTGTTAGCATCAATTCTTCCACTCCTACTCATTCAGGCAATCTCTGGAGCAACACTAGGATGGCCCAATAACTATAGATAATGTGCTAGATGCAATTTCCGATTTGAAAGCCTACTGTTGGAACACTTTTCCATAAAGGGCCTAAGGTTCAGAATAATTTTATTTCAGGCTGCACTCTGTATTAGAAACTATATGCTGGCACTGTCTTATGCATCGTTTGGCACCTGATTTTAGTGTTACAACAGTGCATCCTGATATCTTTGACCTTGCCTGCTGCTGAATTGTGTGGTGACATGACTCATGTCTTTTGAATTCCCTGCCCCAGGATCCGGTTGCTCACGTGTGTAATCCATGCTGTTCTCAGATATTCTCCGGGTAGGGACGATAGGCAAACTGCTGCTCAGTGGAGGCTCACTGTCCTGCCTGCTGAGGAGACTCTTATGATAACAGCTATGTTTACCAGCTTTTCAGGAGCCAGGAAATTCTTAACATTAGGGCAGTTCAGGTACAGTCGTATCTTAATAGTGTGCATGAGAGCAAAAACAAACCGCAAATCATGAAAATGTTTGAGTGTGGGGGTCTTGTTTATAGAGACATTTTGAAAATTCAGCTCACTTATTCTTGTGACTATTTGTCACAGCAAGGCCAGCCTTAATTTTCTTTTTTTTTTTCAAGTTTTATTTTTGCTCACTTGTCTGACAGTTTCAGGCTTTATTACCTTCAGTTATTTGCCTGCATAGCAACTTCATACACTCAAAAGACAGCTAATAAGCAGTGACCATCACTAATGGAGGGCAGACACTGAGGAATTTCATCACTGATGATTGACCATCAAGGACATGGTGGTTTTGTCACCCTTATGCTCATGTCAGACTGTGAGTCTGACCTGCTTGGCCAAGGCAGGTGGAAATTAGTGAGCATGAGGCAGCCTGCATATGGGCCAGGTTCTCAAGGAAACTGTCCCTTCCAGCCCACTGTCCACTGGCCCACTGCCCCTCTTGCTGCTCTCATTGCCCACTCCATTGCCTCCAGGAGTCGAAAAACAACAGGGGAAAGGTGTATGGACCTTTTCAAGCACCACTGCTTCAGCTCCCATGGATGCTGGTGTTGGAGAAGGGAAAACTTGGGTTTGGAGAGCAGAAGCCACAGGTGCAGCAGTAATCTTTATTGCTGTATTGATTAGAGGACCAACTTCAATATACGGACACAATAGACATAGAGATAGTCAATGTACTCTTCCAGCTGTGGAAATCTCCTTAGGTAGCTGGAGATTATGTAGTAGGGCTGAAAATGAAAGAGGAAACTGATTTATTCGGACTGTTCATTACTGCAATTCAGAGCAATTTATTTAAGGTCACTATCTCTCATTCTAACGGAAAATGCAAACATTAATCTTCGTATACTGTATCTTGGAAACAAGTGTTCTGGATAATTAGTTTGCTATCCTCTTTGTGTGTGCAGTCTTTTCATATTCAGCAGGAAAGATAGTAGTCTAATCATCTGTGCCGTACGTATGGGCTTGAGTACACACCACAGTTTAAGCAAACAGGAGATGACTGCTGTCTTCAAATTGATGATACCTTCAGTATTCTTTTAGGGTCAGTTTTTATTTATTTTAAATAGTACTTACATTATTAGGTCTAAAGCCTCAGTAGTTCAACAGAAAACTCGTATCTCTTGCTTGGGTTGTCCAGAAGCCTTTGTGGCAAGACTAAGATGGAGATGAGGATAGGCCATGCTCTGAGTGTTGATGTGGTTTTAGGACAGATTTTGCTGTCCCTGTTAGTCAGACCACCTCTAGCTTACTTGTCCCATGCACTTGCCTTCTGGTTCATTTCAAGGTGCGGCTGCCTCTTGACTATGGTGTGCATATGTACCATGATCCTGAGGTCCTAACCACTGCTTTATGAAGGCATTTAGATTCATCAAGCGGAGCCCATCCTACTCTACTGAAACTGAAATAAATGAAACTGAAATAAACATCACCAGAGACAGTGAGGTAAGCAAAAAGCACTGACTTCTGACTTCTGACTTCTTTTTGACACTGAAAATATCCTCCTAGATAATATCAACCTGTGTGACCTCTCCCACTGCCAAAGAAAAGCTAGGAGAAGAGAAGATGTCCTACAATACCAAGAAAGACTAAAACCTCAGTTTTTGCCAGTTCTGATGAACCTAGAGATGTCACCAATAATTTCAATATGATGGATAGTGAGATTTTTCCTCCTTTACATTATTTGGAATTTCTTTTCTGCCTTAGAGGTCAGACTAGAAGCAGTAAGTTTTGCTCTGCTGGAGATGGTGTTAAGTGAGGTAGAAGTCAAGCCACCCAATGACAGAGACATGCCCAGAGATGATGAGGACACCAGCGTCTTAACGATGTTACACATTATTTGCTGCTTTCCCAAGCAGCTGCCAAATGATCCCACGATGCTTCCAACAGCATTAGTGAATAATATTTAAAAGACACTGAAGAGAAAAGTCAGGTGCAGGTGGTAGATTAAGTGCACCAGTTAAGTGCATCGGCTCTCTTCATAAAGAGCCTTAGCCTGTCAAAATTCTTCTTCCATGATGAATTTCATATCAAAGACAAAAAATAATTAATGCATCAGAAGCAGACCCTCAACAGTCTAATCAAGAATTATGCAAGCTTGCACTCACCACTGAATCTTTCCAATGGTTTGTTGTTCAAGCCTGGCCATACTGGCTCCTTGAGTTTGCCTGAGCCAAATGAGCTGGGGCATTTGCAAGACCAGGTCTTCCTGGAGGTCACATTTCTCTTTTTAATCTTGGCCCTGCTGGTAAGCCAGGGTCATGCAGGGTTCACAGCTCACTTGTTCCTCAGTAGAGCCCTGCAGCGGTGGTTTCACACTGACAGACGGAATGCCTTTCAGTGCTTCATCCCTCCCTCCCGTCTGTTCTTGGATGGTTTGTGGTTTATTCCCTAAATGTCTGTGAGAAGATTAATAGTTGCTGCTAATGGGCTCCTGGTAGTAACTCAATATCCACAAGGGCTCTCAGGGACAGATTTTCTCATACCCACTTGCTCAATCTAGAGATGCCAGGGAGAGGAGAGGGTAACTGGGGAGGCAGCCTCTAGCCCTGAGCTGCCTGTGTTCCTCTGCTTGCATGCACATACACACATACATGCACAAGTCATGGCCACCCCATGTCCTTCCACCAGCCTGTTTGTTTACTTACCTTTTGTGCTCTCCAGCCTTGTGCAAAGCAGCCATGCAGAAAGCACTTCTCATACTCATGGTGTCCAAGGACGGGCCCCCACGGGCAGCCAGCATTCATAACAACAAAGAATTAACTGCTCCCAGTCATTATAAGAAGAATCATTATGTGTATCCCTTATCCAAACACTTAGAAAAGGCTGAACATAGAGCAATACTACGTAAGTGTACATAAAACTTCTGTGGACAGCAATGGTCCCAGGACTTGTGTAGATTAGGACTGCTAGAGAATCCCAGGAGATCCTGACAGCTGCAATAAGGTATGTACAGCTTGAATCAATTTAGGATTAGTCATTGTCATCTCTTAATTTTTAAGTACAGTGAGGAAAAAGTGTCCATACTCCACTTTTGGAGAGCAGAAGTGGAAGTCGGTGCCTGGCCTGCCTTTACATTTTCCTGCACAGAGCTACTACCCACAAAAAACTAAGTCTGGGTCTGTGTTGTCTATGTCTGAATGTACCCGCTTGGCTGGTGCAAAGAGGACCAGGGAAACAGCAGTAACCAGACCATAAATCTGATGTCTACCCCCATTGGCTACTGACTTATATGGAGGATCAGTGATTGATACCAAACGGAGATTTGGCCACTGGTCTGCTTTGTGTAGCACTTAGGAGATTAACTTTTGGATCAACCAAAGTGACTTGTGAAGTTATATCTATTTTGTTAGGCAATGCTGGCTGAAGAAAAAGAAAATGAAGAAACATTTCTTGAAACACAAAAATGTTTTGTTTAGAGTTTGGACTTCAAAATCACAAGAACACGCAGAATCTTCATGCAAGTAAGAGTTTTACAAGCTTTGTATTTGTCTCTAATCCAAGCTCTGAATATTGTTGAGATGGAATTTCAGGCCAGATCTTCTGCATCCAAACACGCTATTTAATTCCTGGCTCAGCATGAAGAGACCATGAGTGTTTTGTCCTCACCATCTCTGTGAGTGGCAGCTGAAAACACAAGAGAAATGTCATTTTGTGCCAGTTGACAAGAGTTGCATGCCATTTTAAGTTTTGGTTCAGGCTGGGGTTCAGTTTGGGTTTTTTCCTTGATAAATCAAAGAGGATCATCCAAGCAAGATGATCCAGACAGAAATTAATTATTAAGTTAGCATTTCACTTAAGCAGGTTCCTATAGGGAGGCATCAGGAGGTGTAACGATGAGCCATCTAGCAACAAACATGATGAAAAGCTGCAGGGAACCAGGAGCAGGTCTAAGGGCAGCATTGCTGCCTTGCACTCCACTCCTGCAGTACTTCTCTGTGGCTGGAAATCGGACAGCATCAGCCCTCAGGTGCCCCATCCTGTGACAGCAATCTTAAGTTTTTCACCAAACATACCTTTGCTATGTGTGGGGAGCAGAAGTTTCCTTCTTGCACACGTAAAGACTTTTGCAGTTTTTTTGGTTGAAAGAACTTTGAGATAACAGCCTGCACCTGCAGTAGCTGTATATAACCATGGGATATTCAGGGTAACAAGCACTGGTGTAGTGTTTTAACTCAAAGAGAGCACATCTACTCAACTGACAGCACATTCATCAGTCACTCTTACTCCATCCCTTCACCTGGCATCATGAGTTTCCCTGGTGCCCTGGGAGCTATACACTGAGGAAAGCATCCATCCATCACAGACTAAAGCTGTTCTGCCCACTGCTGCTTCACCAAGGGCTTGCACGTTAGGGCTGAAAGCAGGCTGCCCCTGTATCTGCAAGCCCCACTTAGAGGTGAAACAGAAACTTGGTGTGAGTGGGAAAACGATATTTAGTGTGCAAAGGGGAAGTTAAAAGTTCAGGAAACACAGCTCTGTGGTCTGTTAGCTGAACATCAGGACTTATTACAAGTATGGCAGCGCAGCTTGTATCTAAGAGACATGCAAGTTATTTGAGAGAAGATTGAAACAAGATAGTTATTTGGATTTGTCTCAATTTTTTCTTTGTGGACTGGAGACTGGTGAGACCATAACCTAGGAAAATGTGCGAGACAGACTAATCTCTCCAACAACTCACCTTAGAAAGCAAAGCAAACCCATGACCCCTGTAAAGTCAGTGGGAGTTTTTCCACTGACTCTAGTGGAATCTGGATTTCACTCTGAGTTTTCCATAATGAAGGCCAGATTTTCCCCTTGCTTTATGAAGCATGGTATTTTCCCAGCTTCAGTGCACACTGTCTCTTGTTTTCCAACAATGCATTTAAAAGCTGAAGTACACCTCTCTGAAACAAAGGGCAGGAAACACAAAAGGATTTAAATGAAGTGTGCTTATAGCAAGGGACATAATGTTCACTTGGTTTGCTAATTCCACTTTGTGACCAATATAAATGCAAAACAACATAACATCTCTTGGAGGCATGATGTAGTCTTAGAGAAGAAGGATCATTGACCTTATGTTCAGGATGAACAAAGTGACATGAACAAAGAAATCCCATGATGCCTATCTCCCATTAACTGTTTGTTTATGAGTTAACCTTGCTAAATTTACTTGAGAAAATAGTAGCATTTAAGAGATAGCATTTCCGTAATTCTCTGCAGTTCTGCTGACTTCTGCAAGTCCATCAGGATCTCCAATTCAATAGAATAGAAGTTCCATTTTTAATATCTTACATTTTAATTTGAATAAGCAATTGTCTTTTTCTTCTTTTCATGTTTTCAGGCTTAGTGGAAATAGTATGGAAAATGTGATCTGACAGATGTGGAGGATTAAAAATTAAGAACAGCAACAACACACAAGATCCTAATTTTTTCTGACTGTTTTTAAACTTTTGAACTGCAAATGCTTAAGGTCCCAGGACCGAGCATTAAATACACATTTAATTCTGGGACCCCAGGGCTACTTTGTGGTACGTTAGCACTTTAAATTCTAATGTGATCATCAGGTAGCCTGAGGTTAAAAGAAGCCATTTATGGGAAGGTATTATAGAGTTTGATATTTTGCTCACCATAGAAATGAGTAAAGTGATTATAAAAAAATCCATACATCAGGGCCCTGGATGTACCCAAGTGCTAGATTGTATGCTTAGGAGCAAAGAAGGCAGGAGAGTACATGAAAACATATACTTGTGCTCAATGGCCCTGAATGAGCATTAGTGGTCACAATGCAAAAGGCAATTCAACATGAGAAATTCCACTGATGTGATAACAAAGTTAATAAGAGCACTGAGTGTATGAACAAGGAAGAAGTGATTAGGAGAGGAGATTAAGGTAATTTTATCTCTCTGTGCAGTACAGAACTGACTGCTAGGAGAATCCTCGACAGTTGTAAAATATCGCTGAAAAACCCGAAGAAACATAAAACTGATATTAGGACAGAAACAAGTAGAGCAGTTTCCAGACAAGACCAGAATAAATTTGGCTTATCTTCTCAGAAAAAATTTGAAATGCTCAAGAGAAAAAAACAAACAAACAAACAAACAACCTCTCAAGAAATAATCTGAAGATGGAAAGAAAATAGGCAATGATTTTTAATGGTCTTTGATATAGTGCATAAAGGCAAAAAAGTCAGCATGTAAGAAAAGGTCCAGTCTATTTACATGAAAACTGAGGACGCATCTTTCCTTACTTGATGCAAGATGACCGATTAGACACAGTTCTAATGGAAGTGACAAGTATTTGCCTCTCCATGTCTTGACTTTTGGTTTAGCTGCCTGACAGAAAAGCACACATAAATAAAACAGAGTTAATGGAGCAAGATACCGTCATAACTGTATGAAAGATGAAATGCAATGGCCTGTGATGTACGCAAGGTCAAACTAGATGATTTAATGGTCCCTTCTGGCCTTAAACTTCATAAATTGTTTCTCATAGCTGCCCTAATGAGCTAGGTCCCAGTTTAGACTTGAGTTGGCTATGTGTTTTCCACACCAGTTTCATTGCAGTTGCAGCATCCAGGACAATTTCAGGGCCAGGAGCACTGGAGGTGGCTGAGAAATGGTTCATACCTGGGGTCCTAGGCATGTCAGAAGCAGCACAATGCAGTGATGCATGGGACTTGGTTTTCAGGATTTTTGTTTCTGAAGACTTTGAGGTTTCAGTGTCCTGGCTAGCTTATCCCCAGAAATGTGCATTTTTCAAAGAATCTATTTTTCCAAACTGATTGTTAGAAAGCCTGTGAGCTGGTACTCAAATCTGTGGGGCCTTACATGCACCTGAGCACAGCATTGCTCCAGATCCATGCTGAACAGGCCACAAGCCCCTGTTGAACTTCCATGGAACAATACCTTAAAAATGGATATTGTCGGTAGATGGAAGTCTGAAGGCTATTTTTCTCATTTGGAAAACAATCTCATCATTTACTTCATCAGATGGCTACACCTTGCTGCAGGGGCTTTGTGCAATGGAGAACATGATTTTCTTCTGCATCCCACAAAGCTCTCCCATATATCAGCATGTTTGTGTAGAGCAATTTACTTGTTAAGTGATTCAATTTCTGTAGGCATCACAACAAAGACAGATGTCCATCAAGTTGGTTAGAAATTAGCAATATCCTTTCATTTAAATTTAATCACAAGTGAAGTTTAACTTGCATTTGTGAAGGATGAGGCATTCAGATATGGTTTTATGGTTACAAAAAACATGTAATGATTTTGATACTGGAGCCAAAAGAACATCATCAGACAGGAAGAAAATTGTCTCCTTGGTAATATTTAAAATACTTTCAAAACCAAATGCCTTGAGTTGATGCATTCCTAGCTCTTGAAGGGCATAGTAAATTCTCTAATGTATTGGAAATTATATCTAAATGTAATCAGAAAAAGCACTAGTACAGTTTATTTCCAGATGAGACCTTGAAATTCTGCCTTATTGTTCAGATATCATTGTTACACTTTCATCCTGTTAATTAATTATTTAACACAATTATCCCTTCTTGCCCTCCATGAGAGTGAGCAGTTTACTTAGTTATATGCAAAATCATAGGCTGATACAGTTTGCTGACTAGAAAAATCACTGCTAGTTTGTTGTATTTACTTGTGCAGAAACATATACATACAGACATATTTGCTCCTATAGCGTAGTTGATAAATTATATTTGATTTTAAAAAATTAACTGGATACTTTACTCTGCATGTGCCATTATACTAAGTACGTGACGATTATAACAAGAAGCACAAAAATTTAAATAGTACTTACCCATTTGCATTTGTGTGTGTATGAATGTGTGGTTTTCTGTGCTGGTGTAAAATGCATGGGTTTTTCTCAATAGCAAAATTTTATTGCAATTAAAATTCAAAATAATTAAAATTAATAAAAAGTAAAATAATGGTTATTTTTAAAAATAAATGACTGAAAAGTGTATAATTATAAAATTATGTGACATACCACCATTCTGAAACACTTATAGGTATAAAATGTAACTGCAAAAACATCCTTAAATACCTTTTTGATTACTAATGTCTCATTTGATTTGAGCCTTGACTTCTGGCCAGTCAGCTCATTGCAAATACTCCTGGAGGCTTCCTTGGGACAAGTTAACACACTTTACCTACGAAAATGGAAGGTCCAGGGCTTTGGCACACACTCTATGCCATGCCAGAGTGATGCAACAGACTTCAGTCTAGTTTTGTTCTGCTTTCTTCTCTCTACAGTATGAAAGCATATGTGAAGGAAGGTAAGACTTTCTTTTTTAATGGTCCTTAAATTTTTTGAGGCACTTCGAATGATGTGCAGTAGCAATTGAATTGTACCCTAAAATGGCAACGAGATTTTCATTAGAAGAAAGAGAATTTTCCTTAAATGTATCCTTTGCCATCAAAAAGTATAATTTTAAAAAATATAATCAGGGAAATGCACCACATTTCAGAAGCTGTCAGTGATTTGAACTAATGTCCAAATCCTTTTAAAAATTACAGAGATGTGCTTTGATAAACATTATAAAGTCTGGGTCCATTACCAGTTCTTCATTCAGTCAAGCTGAAGTACTCTGGGAAAATCTAAGGGAGGAAGAAAATTATTCGGTTGTGAAATAAAATTCTGGAAAAATTATACATTTCCACAAAATTTGTTATTAGGCCATTTTTCTTGTGAATGTTACAAAAGCATCTGAAAATTCAATATGCTCTGTTTTCTGGATTTAATTACTTTTTAAAATAGTTTATTTTCAGTGGTTTTACTAGTTTTCAAATACTGAGAAGAAACTATTATATGCTCAGAATAATTTTGCTGTTTTCCTTAAATTAGTATTTTCCATTAGCAATGTTTCTTTCCCTCTGCTCTGTAAAGAGACATTTCTGACTGACATAAAGCAGATGAACTCAGCAGGCTGTTCCTAAACCCTTAGGAGGAAACAAAAACAAAAGGCCAAAACAGAGGAAAAAAGATTTCAAAATGTCTTAAAACAGAATTAAGCTCTTGGCAAGAACTTGTGTAATATATCTAGCAATTTTAAGATCACCAACCAAACCTCGCTGCTTTTGCTAATCTAGTATTAACCTTTGTCTTTTTGCTGAGATTTTCACATTCTGTGAACAAAGCACGGAGATTTTAATGATGGCCACCTGTCCTCTTGAAGGTGATTTCACCCACCATTACAGCCTCGTCACTAACTAGAGGGAGCTAATAGATGAAGATAAAAATACAATTACTACTTAGGAAAGTACAAGATTTTCTTGGTGTACCAGATTTTTCAGTAGGCAATTTTCACTTGCTGCAGACACAACAAATGTTTTCTCTTCATCTGAGTTTTAATTTAATTTTCTTCTACAGTATTTACAATAATGTTCTAAACTATTATTCTGATAACAACTGTGAAAAATTAATTAGCACCATGAAATTTTAAATTGCATTTTTTTTTTTT
>VZTI01001990.1:0-45914 GCA_013397865.1 Struthidea cinerea
TGTCTTTCAAACCAAGACAGTGCACCTCCCTGGGTGAAAGTACTGGGTGAGTAGTCTCAGCTACCTTGCAAAGACCACTTGTAACAGGCGTGCACTGCAAAAGCCAGGGTTTGAGCTAGCCGTTGCTTACCTTGTTTTTCAGGGTGTCTCTGCCACTGTCCTTGTTGTTGCCTGTTATTGGGCTTGTTTCCATCAAGAGAAGCCAGAGTCCTTTTCTCATTGTGTTGTGGGTGACAGCATGGAAATGGCATCACTGTGGTAGCCTGATGGAGTGTAATGTATCATCATTAGAGTGCAGTAATGTGGTACCCAGCTTGCATGAGAATGACAGTCTCCCACCAAGCTGCATTTTAGCATTTCATCTCTCCATCGGTGATTTTAAGAGAAGCTTTTGAGGAGTTAGCTACTTGTGCTGCTGGCAGTTTGCTTAACTCACTAGTTGGGCCATTTAAAAGCAAGATGCTCACAGGGTAAGAGGATGCTGTGGCTTGGGGACTTCAGCTCCACATCATTTATCCCCTTAATCAGGAAGTTTGGAAGAGATTTTTAGTTTAAAACCTACTGAAATTAAAGAAAAAAAGAGTCAAATTAAATAAGCTGCAAATGTAACAAAGCACCTCACACCAGCTGCTGAGTCTTTTTGACGTTAGAAAGCACATTTGTCTCTCACAGAATAGAGGAGTGTAATTTTGAACTTCCAATCCTTTTCTCTCTGTAACAACAGCTCTTTTCCCTTCTTGAGCTTAGCTTACTGCTTTTTACAAAATTTCTTACAGGTAAAGAAGCTTTAAGGAATGAAAGAAGGCCTACAGATTTTGATAAAAAGGTGCTAGTATGGTCAGGACACTTTAAAAAGGAGAAGGACATTCCCAGGCACCTATCATAAATGGATCTGTCAGAATGATTCCTTTGGCTGTGAACATACAGATTGAGACCCCAGTCTGCATCACTTAGAACTGAGCTCATGTGGTGGGGGTTAGTGCTTCCCCATGCTGGTGTTCAAAAATAACTGTAAATAATTGTAACTTATTGCTAGCCTGAGCTCCGCAGCTTCTGTGCCAGAGCGCAAGGTGCTGCGATCTTCCAAGAGCATCTCGTTAGTGAAGCCACTTGGCAGGATCAGCCACACACTCACACACACGTGCACGCACAAACGCAGCTGCACGCTTCAGTAATATGGGTCGACGGCAAACAGGCAGGAAGGATCTTTGCATAGAGTTCCACAGAGGGAGGTTTATTGCATCCGCACCAAGGAGTCTAGAGGCAAAGACAGAGAACAATGGAGGTTCTAGGTTTAAGTAAGGGAGCGGGGCAAGCACCAGAGACCAATGATCTGAGGGCACGGGGGCAGTACAAAGGCAGGACTAGGGGATGGGAGCCAATGGGGAAGCTCTGGGGGAGTGGCGAGGGAGAAGGGCCAATGGAGGGAACTTGGAGTGGAGGAGAACTTTCTAGGACATGAAACATATAAGGTAGCAAGGGGATGGAGCGGCCAACAGCCAACCAGGAACACGGAACTGGGGTACATTACCATAATACAATAAAGCATTCTGGGAGAGGCGTCTCACCCTAACCTAGACTGAAGTCTCTGGTACTAGTGAAGCCATGATGATTTTTTTTTTTGCCTTTTCTTTTATACTCCTTTTCTGCTTTTTTACAACTTCTGTATTCTTAGTGCTTTTTGACTACATTCTTGGACTTGTTTGTCAAGCTAGGAGACTAAACATTTTAGAAGTTCCGTAGTTAGGGATCAGTGTGCCCCAGACCCCAAGGTCCTCTCCAGAACACATTTTGTAAACTAAGATAGAACCATCCAGGGGAAGGTTCCTTGGGGCGGGGGGCTCATTCGAGCCTCTCATCGGAGAATTTTTGATAGATATGCTAATTAGTAAGACTTATAATGTTAGACCAGATCTTCTGGGGATGTGCATTGTGGTGTGCATTGAGGTATATTTGATCTGGATGTAGTGCACCTAAGGATCCTTAAAATAAATACAAAGGTAAAATCCGTTTTTCCCTTCTAACCGTGTTTGCCTCTTGATTTTAAGACCAGGAAAAGGCATCACTAGGGACTGTCTTACCCGAGAACTCTCTTTGTCCCTTGTACCACAGGCTAACCGGTCACCACAGTAACTCTTGTAACTTTTTGTCATTCCCTGTGAAGTAAACTGGATTAGCTTATTTTAGTTATCATAAATTTCAGACTAAGCTGCAGTGTCTTTTGCAAGTCAAGTGGTTTTGTAACTCAGAAGCCACCATGGTAAGATGTCATTCATTCTCAGTTTTTACATGCTTTGCTAGGTTTTATTGATTAGTGATTAATAATGCTGCATAAATTTTAATAAGAAGTTGGGGCTACATACAACTTTGGTGAGAGACACGTGCAATGAGTTCCTCCTGTATGGGCTGTGGTTTCACCTCCTTGTAGAGATATTTCGTTAAAGGATTGTCACTCAGATTTGGAGTCCTAATGCTTCTGACTTGTGACATCCTGGGATCTTCTCCAGCCGTCCTTCCCCTTGCAGGTGTGAATAAATCCATGGCTGGATATGATTTCATGGATGGCTCATTGTCATGCTGCAGTTTCTTGCAAACACGAATTGTTGGTTATATGCCAGCAGTTACTCATGAAAGGTGGTGGAGATTTTCCAGTGGTGGATGGGGCTGTTCAGCTACTTGGGAAGAAAACTCCTGGATGGTACAGTTGTCAGTCAGCCTCCCACCACAGGCAGATGCTCATGGGGCTGGTGCCAACTGCCTGGCAGAGGCTGTGCTGTGGTGGGCTTTTAATTTCCTAAGGGTGGCATTAATTGCCTGGTCCTGGTGGCACAGCTCCAGTGTCTCCTAGTGCTGCACAGCACCCCATGGCCTGCCCTGCAGCATCCAAATGTCGGCCCTTCATTATTACAATGGAAAGACTTTCCTGTCCCTGTCATTTTACAGGCATTCACTCTCACATGCAATAAAAGAATACAGGAGAGCAGGATTTTTTAATCCTGTTATTACTGATGACTTTTGGGAGTAGCAATACCCCACCTAAATATTTTCCCCACAGGATAATTTTTTCAGTCCTTCTCTAAGCAGCTGCGGAAAGAGAAGGCTGAACCCCATTGTACATTGACAGGAAGTTGCTGTAAGACTCGAGCTTTCATTACCCTTCTACCCATGATCCCATTTCACACATGCTGCTGCAGAATGGAAACCCTGCTCTGTCCTCCACAGGTCTGAGGTCGTTGACACCGCAAGGAACATTGTCAGGATGAAGGTTTGCTACATCATGATTGCACCGACTGTGCTGGGTTGTGTGACCATGATCATCACAGGCGAAGAAGTGAGTATTTTTTCTGAGGGAACTGGTTCAGCTAATGTATGGTCTATGTATGTTCTTTGGAAACAAGCACCTGGGTGACAGATAGGTTTGAGAATACATACACATGAGCGATGTATGCACAGGATCTGTATCATCCCTTCTCCAGAGGAGACACTGGCATTGGGAAGCACAACCTACTGATTAATGTGTTCCTTCTGACCCATTCTGCCATAAAACCTGTGCAGTGCTCTATATGATGGTGTCTCAACAAGAGGTTGGGCCAAAGGTGATGGAGTAGCTCAGACAGTGTCAGTGGCACCTGGTTCTGTCTGGCATCTGTCAGTCATGAGGCTCCTGTGGTCCTGCCTGCCTGGCCTGGATGCCACCATGGTTACCAAGAGCTGTGACCCTTCTCCCTATCCCATCCCACTGCTGGGTCTCCAGTTTGACCTGCAAGTCCCAGTGCACCTGTAAACAATTTACAGTATAATTCTCCTGCTAATCAGAGTTGCAAATGCTGAAAATGTGGTATAATAAGGAAACAGATTAAGTTTTATCACTGCAAAATATCAAAAAGGACAGTGAGGTGTCAAAGGAAGTGGTGCAAATGTGAGGAAATTTAGTGGTGGCCACTGTGTGCATGCAGTGATTTCCACCAAATTGTTTCCAGGCTGCGAAGAAGGATCAGACGCTGCTGAGGGTGAACACAGCGAAGAAGGCCAAATGGAGGGCTGAAGTGGAGAAAGATCAGGAGGCAGCTGTCGGGAAGTTGCAATGATTTGGAACAGATTTATTTTAATAGAAGGAGATAAATGATTTGCACATGTGGCATATGGACCTGTCTTCATTTAACTCTTAAGAGCTTTTTCACTGACACTCTTGGAGCAAAGACTCCACTGCATAAAACTGCTCCATGTGAACTGGGAACCCCCTGTGGAAACTCCAACTGCTTTCTGTGGCTTCTGGTCTTTGGCTCCAGGTTCATCTGACGTACAAAAATCTCTTCTAAACTGGAAAATGTGGGAAAGACAAATGCAGGACTCCCCCAGCTCAGGATCAGCTTTCCAGGGTTGCTGCTGGTGCTCAGGTCTCCTCACAGTCAGGAAGGACATGGCCCCGTATCAGGGAGGATCACATTCTGTGCAATGCCTCCAGGGCAAACAGCCTTGGCCAAAGTGACCCAGAGCAGGGGGAAGAGCAGTCTGAAATATGTTTTGCAACCACAAAGACATTAATTATCTCTCTGTCTCAATTGTTTTTAAGCCTGCTGCCATCACTGTCCCCTCTCCCTTCCACCAGCACCTTGTGGGATGCTGTGGCAAGAGGAGAGGGGGGACATGAGCATGAAGAGGGTCTGGGAAGATGGAAGAGTGTGAACAGACCCTGATGACTGATTTGGGCCAAAAGGGGCTTTAGGCCAGAGGAGATGGTGGTGGTGTGAAGCGCTTCCTGTGGGGCAGCCCAGGGAATCCATGCCTGATGCAGGGAGCCTGACCTAGAGACATCTCTTGTCCTGTAGCACCTCACTGGCTTTCCCTTTCATCTTCTGCTTCCAGTCATTGCCATGAAAATTGTCTAGCACTTGCTTAGTTGTGATTTTAGTCTAGAGTAATTGTTAATACATGGTTTGCTAAAACTGAATTCTTTTAAATCATCATAGTTCATTAACTCATAATGAAACAGCTGTCCAATTACATCTAAAACAAACACATCTCTTCACAGCTTCATTTAGAGTGTCACCAAACTCTCTGGGATGATGCTTAACAGATGGGAAAAATCATAATGAAATATCGAAAATTACATTTTCATGAAGTGACTTAACTTCAAGACAGGCCCCAGTTCATGCCTGTGGGTGCTGATGCTCTGATTCCCCAAGTGTCACCTGTAACCCTTCAAGACCTGTAACGCTGGCCTGTGGAGCTGGATGTGCTGCATGGAGTACCAAGGGACATAGCATGGCAAAACCCAGCCAGTCTCACCCCAGCTGCTACAGGAGATGCTGTAGCCATACTCAGCCTTAGTGCAATGTCTTGAGCATCACACTGGCGCTTGGTCCTTCCAAGGTTTATTACTTGGAGCAGTTGCACTTGCACTCCAGGGGAGTCTGGAAGCTCCTGCTCAAGTCGCTGAGGTTTATTGTGTCAAAAATCACATCCTTTTATTGCTGAAGTGTCACTGCACAAACAAGCTGCTGGCAAAAGTTTGGCTGGGGCATTGGCAGGTGGTCAGCAGCTGTTGGGCTCTGGGACTCCATCTTCTGTGCCTGTGGTCTTTGGGCAGTTTTTTTCCCTCTGATGCTCCTTAGGAGCACTTCTCTCCATGCTGCACACTTGTTTAGGGTAAGGCGGATGTTACCTCTGTCACAGCTCCAGGCTTGCAGTCCTTGTTTCCGACTCACAGCCCTATGCAGTACAGTTCACCAAAAGTGATGTCTGGTCCCTGTAGTATTCCTCACAAAGCACGTCTCAGGGAAGTGAAATAATGGTCTAGGACAAGTACAGAGTGAACAAGTCTCTGCTGAGAAAGCACTTCTGCTTCACAGGTAATACGGGCTCTTTCATTTTATATGACCTGGTTTTCTTGGTTAGTGCAATAAACTGCAAGAATTACCTCAAAGTTAGTGTTCAAACTAAAAGAGCTTGCTCAGTCTCTTAGACGTTATTTTTTTTAATTCTCAAATGACTTTCATGTGCCCTTTTTCAGAAGGTACATATAACAATTAAAAGAACAATTTTGATGCTTGTAAACAAATCCACATCCATGTTTTGAGCTTTCCTGACTTAAGCAGGAACAGCAAGAAAATTAATTGTGACTTGTTCCACTCTGCTCTTGCTCCCTTCTGCCTAGGAAAAAAACCTGCTTCAGTTGTGAGCTATTATCAGATCCTTCTAAACAGCTGTGGTCTCTGCCTACAGTGCATAAAGCTGCCACATTACACATAGTCATTAAGAAAAATACAGTTCCTCCTCCCTGAGCCACTGGTAATGCATCATCTGAGTGACCAGATGACCCAGGTGCTTTTGGGCTCTTATAAAGAGCTATGACTATTATGTAGGGAAAGACCCTTTACCAGTGCCTACATGATTATTCATTTTAATATCATAATACTCTCCAAAAAATCAGTTGGATTGATCTCTGGCTTGCACTTGGTCAGTGGCGGGTGACTGCCGGTGTAGCATAGCCTCAGCTGGAGTCTCCCCTGTATGAACTGGACATACCTCTCCAACACTGGGACTTATCACTGCTTGTTAAAATCTGTTTCCATCTGTGTCTGCAAAGTCCTTTGACTCTTCTCTTGAAAAGCCTCTAATTAACGTAGACTCCCGAATGTATAATTGGCTGATCCTCAGCACCTTACAGTTGTGGGTTTCTTTATTTCCCCTCCCATCTATATTGCTTCAGTGTCACACCTGATCGTCCAGGCATTTAAAAAGGGGATGGGAGGTGTTATTGGGTCGGAGCTATTCTTCCCTTTTTAATAAGGTGCCTTGTGTTTTGCCAGCCTGGCCCTGAGGAGAGAGGCTGGCTCCTTTCTGAGCCAGGGGATAGATCTGAGAATGTGCTGGTTTGCTGTGGCGCTCAGAGAGACCAAGCGTGAGTCCTTTCAACTCTCACCGCCTTGTTTACTGCTCCACTGGGGAGAAAGGATGCTTCTTCCCTTGCAGGATTTTTTCTGTTTTAATGAACTCTTACATGGCAGTGGTTAACAACGTACTGGTAGTTGGTGCCACAGAGATTTGCATTACAGTAACAATTATTGAGGAAACTTTTCTGTAGTAGCTGGAGATTTAATTCTACTTCCATTAAAACCACTGCTGCAGTTCCTCCTGGCTGTGGATTAAGGTTATCATCCACGACTTTTTGAAGTTTCAGTGATTTCCAGAGACTCAGCTTCCCCAGGGAGTCAGGCTGCTGCAGGGCAGAGCTGGGTGCACTGAGCTTTCTTCCTCCAATGTGGTGAGATCAAATTTTTATAAGAGGCTCTGCATCATGAGCATCCCAGTATGCTAGAGGAAAAAAGTCTGAGCTCAGGAGATCTCAGTCCCTTCTTTATTCATTTTACCTCTTGTTTTGACCTTCTCAGGGTGTTTCTAGTGACACTTGATTTATTTCCATCTGCTGTGTGCAGGTCTTCTCCAGACTGGTATGTTCCAGCACTTGAGAAGGATTTTTTCCATTTTTTCTTGCCATTCAGAAAGACGTAATTTTAAAGACTGCCCTGTTCTTTCAGTGCTTACTCTCCCACTAAGCTGAGAAACTGCTGCTTGTTTTAAGTCTAAATGCACCCAGCTTCACCTTCCAGGCACTGAATGTTGTCTTCAACATGGAATGTAAAACTTTCAACCCAACTCTTCCCTGTGTGTTGTTACCAGTCAGTCCTCAGCTGTTGTTTGCAGTTGTATGGCTATGTTCAAAACACCTGGAGTTTCTAACAATTGTCTGGTGGGTATCGTTGGCTTACTGGCCAGTTAAGTGATTGACACTATAGTGAATTTTTTCCTGTATCAAATGATTTACTACATTAGCAGCCTCTTCATAAACAATCCAAATGGATTGCTTTTGTTGGTTTTAGGATAGAATCAATAATCTAGTACTCTTTGCAGAAAGAAAGGATGTAAAAGCTTTCTAGATTTTACTGAAAAATGCCCTGGAAAATTAAAAAACACAATGGCTATGCATCAGAAACTGGTCCTCCTCTGTCTGTGCCCAAGGCATCAGCACCTGCGTGAGCAGCATGGCCAGATATGCCTGCAAATCTGCTTTTATTTCTGGGACTGCTAAGGATCAGTTCAAAACAGCTTCAAGGCTAAAGGTCTCCTCTGGGTGAGATGCAGTGATGGTTTGGATCTGTACAGGGACCTGCTCCCTCTATGCCTAGACATGATTCCTCTGCCTCTCTGTGTCTTTAAAACTGTGTGTGAGAGAAAGGAAAAAAAAAGCCAGATGAACTTTGCAAAGCAGTTTTTTGTTCAAGGACACAGAGATAGCTGCTGTGGCTGCTGGAGTGTGGAGGAAGCACCCTTTTGCTGCTTTTCAGCCAGCTTTCAACTTGGTTTTCTCCAGAGAGAGACACGGAGATTTAAATAACTTTCTTTTCCTGGGACTTCGGTTTCTTCTCTTCTGGAGCTGTTGAGAACACCAGGACTCACTGGGAGAGCTTTCCACCAAGGCCCGGAGGGGCCTACACTGAACCCAGCTCCAGAGAAAAGAGAGAGAGAAAGAGAGAGAGAGAGAGAGAGAGAGACCACACCCACAGAAAGAACTGAAATCTTCCCAGGTTTCTCTCCGCAGCGAGAGGTTTTATTATTTAGCATTATTCTGTACTAGTGTGTTTGTTAAATAAATAGGGGGTTTTTTCCCTTCACTTTCCTCCGAGGAAAATTTTTTTTCCCGAACCTGGTGAGGAGGGGTGGTTGTAACCTGCCTTTTATCAGAGGACATTTTCCTCCAAATTTGTCTCAAACCGGCACACTCTTACCACAAAGAGCTTTCCAGCTTGGAGCAGCCTCCTGCTTTCTCCCTTGCTCAGCATCATTGCAGCAAGTTAAGTGGTGGCTGATGCCACCACTGGCACTGGGATCCTCATAACCACCATGATTTCAGAGCTGGCTTAAACACCACCATCCTGCTTGGATTTGGCATGAAATCATTCCAGCCTAGCAGGAAAGCAAGGCCAGGGTTCAATAATTCAAATTAATTAATGAATCATTCATTAATGCATTGAGATAACATTAAAGCAATTGTCCATGGTTAAGTAGCTTGATGATCGTTAGTGCTGTGTGATGTATTGCAAAACCTCTGTTGTTGCCTTTTTCCCAACCTGGAAATGAAACTCGAGATAATTTTAGTAAGGACGTAATATAGAAGTGGATCTTTATTTGGAGGCCTCCAGGGGCAGTTATGGAGAAGGTCCACAAAAGCCCACCCACACGGGGTAAATACAGTTTTTATAGGTTTTAGGAAATTAGCATAATTGATAAAAAGCACCAGTTAGGAGGACAAGTGGTGGTGCAATTCCCTCCCAGGTCAAGCCCCTTCTCTGGAGTCCCCCCTTCGGTGCTAGCTGTACTTTTTATCTTGAAGAGTTGGTCTCAAACTTGGTAGCCAGGAAGAACCAAGATAGGATAGGGGCCTTGTGCTCCCTGGGACTTGAAGCTCTGGAATTTGTTTTATCTTTCTGCCTAGGGAGAGGCCATGGAAAATTACTGGGAAAACTAGCTAATAATACAATAAACTACAAATATATGTGTAAAGAATACAGAGAATACATAAGGAAAAAATGGCAAAAACCAGAACGGCATCACTGTGACAGTCATATAATGAGTAAGTAGCCCCTGAAGGGCTCTGAAAGGACCTGAGCCTTTAATTTCTCTGCTCTGTACAGGATCCAGACACAACTTTCACCACTGCATTAGTCAAGCTGGCTCTGCACCTTCTCTGTGCATGCAAGAGCTTTCTACATGGAAACCTAAACCTGGCACTTGACTTTTCCTCTGCAACAGTGTTCCTCAGTGTGTGTGCAGGGGCTCACCATAGGAAGGAGGTCAGTTTGGAACAGGGTTTCATAGGAAAGAGTTGGGCTCACTGATGGCTTATGTATGTTCTGCAGCATGAGCAGAGTTATCAGAAACTGCTGGTAAAACTGCACTAGAACATGGAGGGATTTTCATGCTGGTCTGTAATATACATCTCACAGATGACATATGGTCCTGCAACTTTTGCTAAATGAAATTGGAACCAAAATAGCCTAATGAATTACAATTATTCCTAATGGTTCATTTTTCTCTGTATGAAGAATATGTGAACGGAAGCACAGCTCACACGGAGCTCTATGAACTGCACCCCTTTGCACTGAACTCTTTGTCCCTCACAAGAAATTTTATCAGTCTAAACATTGTTCTGCAGCAAATTTCTACCAGCAAGGCTATAATCTGTACCAAGGACATCCACTAGGGCTGTAAAGACATCGTTAAAGCAATGGTGCTGCAGGGGGAATGGAACAATCTCCAGAATGGTCCCAAGTTGTGCTAAGAAGCAGAAGAAAACCGTGAAAGGCAGGCAGTTAAATATCCCAATATTTCAGGTCTCTAAGCCCCAGGAGAGGGCAATTTTACTTGACAAGCATTAATGCAAAGCAAAAATACAGCTATTGTATGTTGTTCTTTCCCACTAATTTCTTTTTTTCTTCTCCTGGGAGCCCTTGTGCAGGTGGCACAGGAGATGCTGTGAGCTTGGGACTGCTGGGCACCCACTGCTGTGGTGTGAGCGCATGCATATCCAGTGGGATGCTGTGGGGCTGCCAAGGACTGCGCAGTGAAACTCTGCAAAAATGGGCAAAGAACTGCAGTATCCCATGTACCAACTCCCGCAGTGTTGGGGGTTAGGACTTTTCCTTTTGTTTCTTTCTCTCAGGGAATTTTTTCCCATTTGTTGCTGAGACAATAATGACGGGTACTTAAGAGAGACAAAAGATACAGCCAAGGAGAAGGGGGAGGCATGCAGCTGGCTACACTGTCATAGCTGAGGGGGTATTCTCTCGGAAGGGCAGAGATACCGCAAGATTTGGGCTGAGGGGAAAGGGGTGGGGCGCAGCTCCTCGCTATCTCTTGCTCTCGACATCGGAGAGGAGACAGGCTGCAATCACTGTGGGGAGAATTCGCCACCGCTTCGAGGCTTCGTCTCCTGCTGTCTTCTACTGTGAGTGAAGCTCTGCTTGTAAGAGCGGTCGTTGCAGTGGGACCTTATTAACACCCTACCTCACTAGAAAGGATCCTCATCATGTACTCGAGTGCTTCAGGGAAAACCTGAACCCCAAGCCCCGAGCCCCTCCGAGGGAGCCTCTCCCTGCCATGTTCAGGAGCCGGGCTGCTGCTGCCCAGCCCCGCCACTTCTCTGCCACTGCTCTGGGTCTTTCGCTACACTGTAACCCCACAGCCCCTGCCTGCTGGGACACCCTGCCGTTCCAGCTACAGCTGCAGAGTTTCTGATACATTTCCTTTGCTACTCTGGAGTCTGCTCGTTCCTGGTGTCCCAGCTGCTGCTCCGAGGTTCCTGCTGCAGTCCATTTCACCATCCAGCCCGCCCGCCATGGCCCCGTGAGTGAGATGCAGCTGAGCTCACGCCACAGCGCCCCCTGCAGGCGCGGGGAACCATCGCACCTGCCCTGCCCAGCCGGGAGCCACCAGCGCCCCTGGCGGCCGTGAGCGGAACTGCACCGAAGGGAAAGGGCCTGACAGCTGAGAGAGGCTGGCACTGGGTTCTGGCTCTGTTTGCTGTTGCTGCTGTTGTTGTTGTTTGTTTGCCTTGTTATACATATACATACTATCCCATATCTTTGCCTGAAAGCCCCTTAATTTCAAGGTTATAATAATTTGGATGGAAGGGGTTCATATTTTTTCCATTCCAAGGGAGGTTCCCACCTTCCTTGGCAGACACCAAGACAGACAACCTCTGGCATCTCACAGTTAGGTTTTGAGAACTTTTAAATCTACTTGCCTCTCCTTGCCTTTGCTGAATGTACCAGGGAGAGATTTTGAGCTTATTGCAGGTGAAGTCCAGGTACCTGTAGACTTCCATGGGTGACAGCTGGATGTCTCCTGCTGCTGGGAGGACACAGATGTCCTGTCAACATACAGCTCCCCAAAGGCAGCTGATTCCCTTCCAGTGCCCTTTGCTCTGGGCCAGACTCTGACCTGGCAGCCGGGTGCTCTGCAGCGGATGGTGCCATTCTCCCAGAAGCCAGGCTATGAGAACCCACCTGCTGTGGGGCTCCCAGGGCAGCAGCAGCACAGCCACCACACACATGAAAGTTGCAGTCCCAGTTGCTTCCACCTGCCCATGGGGTGACAGGGCTGGGAACAGATCTGGCTGTAGGGTCAGTGGAATGTCACATCCTTCCTCTGCCCAACCCACCAGCACAGGCAGTCACTGTGGTTCATCACCCTCCAGACTTCCCACAACACATGGACTCTGCAATGTTCATCAGGTGGGACACTGGCCTTCTTTTTGAGAAGTTCTTAATGTACATCCCTAGGGATGCTCTTCTTTTGGAAGAACTAGGACAGAGTGTTCAGCTGAGCAGCTTGAGCCAAAATATTTTGTTTTGCTTTAATTAGTCAGAGAGAAAAAATAATAACAATGCCTTCCTCAGCAGCTTCCAAAGTGCATCACAAAAGTAGTCAGTGCCATGCCATACCTTTTCAAGGTGGGGAAATTGCATCCCTGGGAGCAGCACTGCTCTGAGAGGGCATAAGGGCAGATGTGGACTGGCACAGGCATCACCCCTTTATGTGCTCTAAAAAGACCTGAAGACTTGGAATGAATGAGGTTTAAGGCCTGAGGTTTGGGATGCTGGGAAGGGGTCCCCCATCACCCAGACACCTGGAGATGCTGTTGAACTCTCCCTAAGACCCTGCTGCAGTGGCCAGCCCCTGTAGGGCTCCTGTGGGAGTGTACCAGAAAGGGGGTTCACTAATGAGTGGTGATACTTACTGTAGAAAATGGCTAAGTGCAGAAATATTCACAAACCTGGAAGGGAGATAGAGGAAACAGCTCAAGTGTGTCGCAGAGAAGGGATGGCTTTGCCTCCTCTTCATCTGACTCCCTTTTCCCTGTTAAGAATGTTTTTATCAAGAAGCAGATGTGGTTTGAGTTGCTTTTACACATCAGCCAGGGATCTGAGATTTGAGGCAGCTTCCCTTACGCACTTACCAGTCTTCTCACTGAGGCTGGTTTGGCGTCTGGATGCTCTCACACAGCAGCTGGTGCAAGCTCAATGCTTCCCTGCTCATGTACTCCCTTCCTGCTCAGAATGCAGGCATACTTCTATAAACAGCAATAAAGCCATGTACTTAACCAATAAAACAGGCATAGGAACTCTGATACCCGGACATCAGAGCTGAGATAATGGCTCTCCTGGAATCTAACCTCTGCGGTGGCTGAGCTGTTATGATTTCTCACTCCACAGCTATTATCCTCCGTTATCCTGCCTGCCATCCCACTGCTCTCTGTAGTATGTGCTGTGTCATACAGCAGCTCCCAGGCTGTGATTGGTGTCCCCGAGTCCCCAGCACCGATCCCCTGCATGTTACGGGGTTGGGGCAATATTGGTGCTAGCCAGCTCGTGGTGTTTGCTGAGCGTTGCTGTTCTTCACTCAGGTTTCACTGAGCACAGGATGAGCTGTGTTTGCAGCCAGGCAAACCCAGTTCCCTCAGGGAAGGGCTCAGCACTGTGTGTGCTGTTTGTCACACACGTTGTATGTCCTGACTAACAACTTCCTTGCACATTTTACCTACTCACTTGCATCCTGGTTGGGAAGTTGTGTTGCTGACCAGCGACAGGGAAACCCATCTGCCTGATGTAAAATTGTGTGTTTAGATCAGCTGTGTGCTGGTTGTCTCCTTCCATAAACCCAGGAGCAGTTTCACAGTGCTGGTCTTACAGAAACATTGGCTTTGTTCTGGAGAGATGAAGGAACAGGTAATGGCTTGTGGTCTGAGATGAGGGAGGTGGAAACACAAGCTCATGTAAACTCCCCTGCTAAAAAGTGCAAACCTCTGCAGTTTTGAACTATGAAGTGTTTGATGTTTCGTTTTAGAACAAGTGCCTTAAAAAAGAGGAGGTTTGTGTGGTATATGGGATATGGAGAAGGCTGAAGTACTCAATGACTTTTTGCCTCACGAGCAAGTGCTCCAGCCACACTACCAAGCCACAGAAGGCAAAGGGAGGGACTGGGAGAAGGAAGAACTACCCACTGTAGGAGAAGATCAGGTTCAAGAACATCTGAGGAAACTAAAGGCGCACAAGTCCATGGGACATGAGATGTATCCATGGGTCCTGAGGGAACTGGCAGATGAAGTGGCTAAGTGACTGGCATCAAATTTGAGAAGTCATGGCAGTCTGCTTCACCACAGTGGCCAGCTGTTCTTGGCCACTGGTTTGGGGTACTGCTCTGAGGTAGCACCTTGCCACAAAACCAGGAATCATGTCCCAAGGTCATGTCTGATCCATTGCTCTGACACATCTCAGTCTACCCATGTCAGCCTCCAAAAACTTTGCTCTTAGACAGGTGATATGCATGCAGAACACCAGCCCTTATTCCAGGTGGGATTTTCTGGTGGATCTGGCCAGTTCAAGGTAAGCTCAGTTCTCTGGTGCACTTGAACTATGTATTTGTCCCCTAGATCTCTTGTGAAAGGGGAATGGGGCTCCCAGCTACATTTTAAAATGCAAAACCACATCTTGACCATTTAATGGAAAATTAAGTTTCATGCAATAACCACTTTAAAGACTCTGATTTTAAGTGACTGGAGAAGAGCTTTTAACCTAGGTGGAGTCTAGAGGTAGATTTACATAACAATTGATCTAAAAGCTCCCTACTGCCCACAAAGAGAGTAAAGAAACCTGTTTCTGCTCTGTTTTGTGTGTTAAGGGCTTCTAACAATGCGGTGATTCAGTCTTTCAGTACAATTTGCAAGTTCCACAATAGTCTGCTCCAGAGAAAACTCCTTCATAGCATTTCTGCACGTCTCAAGTTCTGCTCAGAGGCCTGAGTGCATTTTAGTAAAAACTTTCTCCTTTGGCTTTCCATATTCAGTTGTTTGTTTAAAACTTAAGCAGTTTCAGAATATACTGTTTAAATTTTTTGTCCTTCTTGTGTGTACCAGTTCGAAAACAAACCAGTGGGAGGCACCAAGTCAGAATAACAATTTAAGAGGGAAATTAAGAAAAAAAGGCTGAAAACACTGGTTCAAACTGACAGAGTCAGGATACAACCTGACACCCTGTTGATCAGGGTGGCGGTAGCAGTCCGATAAGATGGTGGCTGCAGTCCTCCTGAAGTGGTGGATGTGGTTCTGTTGAAGCAGTGGTCCGGTAGAAAGGTCTGCTCTTCCTCAGAAGGTCCAGTGGTGGCCATGTAGCTCCTGTCCTCTGGGAATCCAGTGAAAAAGGGGGTGTCTGTGGTGTTTGGAATCTCAGATTATATCCAGGATGGAATGCTTGGTTCCTCCTTCTGGGTGGAGCATCTCACAATGGGATGATGAGTCATGAGGCAAGGCATTGATGGGCTCATTAACAGAAGATAGTCCGGGGGGAGTTATCTCTGAGTCATGGCAAGGCATTGATGGGCCATTAACAGAAAGACAGTCCAGAGGGGGGCGGCCGGAAAACACTGCCCCACCTGGTTTCAACAGCTCATGAGGATGGTAATAGAATATACTGCAACCCAGAACATTGTGGCAGAAAAAAAAAAAGCCATTAAGCTCAGATTCAACCTTATGCACAAGAGCAAAATAGCTTTTATTAATGCCTTTAGCTGCGATGAGTGTGAACTCCAAGCTATCAGCTCTAACTCTAGGGAGAGTCCCAATGCTGTGCTCAGACTTTATGTTAAAAAAGAATGAGAAACTGCATGTCAACATATCAGTGAAAAGCCCATGAAAGTGAGAACACACAATAAATTGTTTATTAATATTATGGTTCAGTAAAGAGGTGAAAGCTGTCAAATAGGGAGGAGAAAGTGGGGCCTGAATTTCTATCCAGTCAGGCTTTACAGTTCCTGTTTAACCATATTTTTTCCATCTTTCACCTTTCTAAGTAGGAAGCTCAGGTTCCAGCCAAATAAATGTTTTTTACCTTTGAACACCAGCAGATATCGCTTCTTTCTGCAGCCTTTTCAATACTGAGTTATTACTCTGCAGATGGGCAGAGGCTGAATCTGGCCCAGGTTTGATGAGGAAGACAGCACGCTCACACCTTGCAGAAGCTGCTGTATCCTCTGCCAGAAACCCAGCACTTCTTTATTTTTAAAGTAAATCTCTGGTTGCCATGATTTCCAGGAAGCATAGGTCTCCCATTGTTGTGAGGCTCAAGCAACAGCACAAGAGGTGAGAGGCTCCCCAGCTCTGTCATGGGGCTGATTTGTTTTCCAGGCCAGCGTTGCCACCTGGGCCACCTCCAGCTGCAGGGGTGCATGGAGCTGGGTCCTCTGGCTCAAACATCACAGTACCTCCTTGGCTATAGGGATTTTTCCAAGATCGCACCCACCCCATGTTGTTGCAACACATGGGTACAGACCCGGTCATTTACACCTTCAGAGAAATATGATAATTTGATTTAAGGAAGCCTTCCTGTGGCAACATTCTACCCACAAGTTTCAGCAGGATGTGTTAAACCTACCCTCAGAGCTCAAACTGCTGTGGGTTTAGTGTTATAATCTCTTTTTTTTCAGCCTATTTAGCATCTAGGCTGTCAATCAATACCTTTTGTCTCAAAAAGAGGAGCTTGACCTTGGTTTACTTTACACCTGCAGGTGAAATCTTGTAGCTGTTAGAGACAGATTATCTGTTACATACCCAAGGAACAGGCAGGTATTATTAGTAATACTCTCACTTATCCAAAAGGATGGTGAGAAGCAGCAGTGCACCTGGGTGGGTTTCAAGAGAGGCTGTCAGCCAGGAAATGCCCTCGGAACTGCTCCTGCCTTTGCTGATTGCCAGCACTGTGCTGATTAGTCACCTTTAAAGTTCAGTGAATCCATAATTTTGTCAGGAAATGTTGAGAAAGCAAATTTTCTCTGAACAGAAGGCAGGCTCTGAGGGTGCAAAACTGAGTTCATGTAGGATCCACTAAGCACCTCTATTTTTCCTTCCCTTGGTCTTTTCCCTTTTGATGGAAAAAATTTCTTCAGTTTCTCACTGCTCTTCCCTTTCAATGAGAGTTTTGGAAATGAGGGATGGTTTCTTCCTCCTCTTTCCAGCAGCAACATGCATGAGGTAAAGACAGAAGAAGACCTTAGGGGGACAGGAGGGCTCTGCTCCCCCTCACTTCCCTGCCCTGCCTAATCCACACTGGCCACAGGCATTGGTTTTACAAGGGATCACCTACCCTTCAACTGGAGCAATGTTTTGAGTGCAGGAGTGACACAAACCAGAGCTGTAGTTGTGATGAAGAACAGATAAAAAAGGGAAGAATTTGCCACTTTCTTCTACGAGTAAATGGCAACACTCTAGACCCAGTATCATTAAACTGTTCAGGAAAAAATAGAGCTCATATAAAAAGAGATCATTTCCTCCTTCTGTGAGGACTGGAGTCATCACAATTATGCTACAGCATCAGCAACTCCATCACCACCAGAGTGAGTCCAAGAGGAAAAATAGACATGGAGGCAGGAAAAAAATAATCCGCCTCTGTTTTTCTTTTCTTACCAAATTAAATGACCTGCAGTGGGGAGTTTCTAACACTTCTAAATGGTTGACTGAAGCTCCAGTTTATTTCCTGTCAGATTTTCACATGATCCAGTGTGATGAGGACTGCCCTACAAGCACTGAGCAGCCTCTCTCCTTGCTTGGAGTCTGTGTGCCTGGTGCACCGCACATGCAGCTCCCATCTGCTCAGGCAGGGGGTGCAGTCTTTGTTTTGTTGCTGTGATTTTCAAGCGGCCACTGTGTTTGGAAGGGAAGTTTGGACAGGAATAGAGGTGGTTTTCATGGTGTCAGGGTGAGGCTCCTTGCACCGTAGCTCTGGCCAGAGGGAAGACAGCCAGAAGGCAGCTTTATTACTGACAAAAGCCATTTCTGAAGCACTTGGTGATTTTAATAGCTTTCAGTTAACGTGAGCACATGAGGCTGAGCCAGGAAGAACAGCCCAAAATGTGAGGCTTGGGAAAGCAGCCTAATGCCAGGCTCTGGGGGGCAACGGAGGTGCTGCAAACCAGCCCTGCTCTGCCAAATGCAATGCTGAGGAACCACACTGGCTGGTGGAATAGGTGGTGTAGGCAACAAGAGATAATGGATGTGAAGAGAGAACCACCTCCGAGGATGTCCCAGCCACACAGGGTGTCGCCGCGGACCCTCGGACAGCGGCCGCTAAAGCGGCGTCCGGTCCGATCCCGGCCGGGCTCGGCGACAGTGTCTGCGGACACTGCCCTGTGACGTCTGCCCCTCGGCAGCGCGCGGTCAGCCGCCTCCGCGTAGGTTGTCGCAGGCAGCGGGGTGAGACCGGCTAATCGGTCTCCCGAGACCCGTCGTCCGGGATGCTCAGGCTGCAGGGGGGGTGCGGGGGGGAGGCAAGGCGACCCCGGAGGCGAAGAGAGGAAGAGAAGGAGAGCTCTCTCTCTTACCAACGACAGCGTTTATTGCAGCGTGGCAAGAGTGTGGGGAGAACTCCGAGAACTCTGAGGATTTTAGGGGTGTCCGAGGTTTTTAAGGGAAGAAATTGAGGGAGGGGTTTACAACTTGGACCAATAGGGTAGAGGTACAGGGGAGGAACAAGGGTACAAAGTCCAATGGGGTAAAACCAGGGGTGTTAACTTGGGGGGAGTCAGGGAGGAGCCAACATGACAGACAATTAACTGGGGAACATTCTGGAAAGGGAGAACTGGGCGTGTGTACAGGGGTGGAGACTGAGGCTGTGACTGGCAGCAGGTAGGGAACCCTCACCCACAACAGACCTGTTTCTGCTCCTTGGCTGGCTCAGATGGGCCAGAAGGTGGCTGTCCCAGACTCTGGCAGGTAGCCTTTGCCCATCTACCGTCCCATGCCCTGCATGGTTTGTGGGTGTTTAAAATGCTCCATGGTGTGACTGAATAATCCAAGTTGTCCTGGATCTCCCATCCCAAAGCTGGATAAAGCTTGTAGAAAGGATAGGTCTGTATAGACCCTGCTTCTGCAGCTCCCAGCCTCCATACATGACTTCTGTACCTCATGGCAGGAGCAAGAGAATGAGCCTGAAAGTCTACATCAGCTTTTCAAACGTGTCTGACCCCTAAATTCTGAAATTTGGCCTATACAGGACTCTCCAAAGGGCTGTGTAGAAGCTGAAGAACACATATTGGTGAAAACAGCATCCCTCTCCTGCACTGGTCTGCTGAGAGTGGAACAGCACTCTATGAGATGCATAAAATTAGCGACACTGTGTTTTTGTTTCCTCCTTTGATTAGCAATGCTTGTTGCAAGTGGTGTGTTTAAACAGATATTATGCAGGATGGTGATAACCAGTTTTAAGTCATTATACAAGCAGTTTAATTTGATGTTGCTCTATAAATAATCTAAGTCTATTTGCAGGCATATTTTGTTGACAGGAAGATAAAAACCATAATTCCTACCAGCAACATAACAATGTTTTATCAGTGGCAAAAATAGAGGAAAAATCTGCCTTTCAAAATGCAGTGGTCCAATCACTAAAAAATAGCACTTCATCACATCCAGTCTGTATTGGTTTGAAAACAAAACCAGTGGGAGATCACAAGTCAGGATTAAATTTAATAGGAAAAAAAAAGAAAATCAGAAATAAGGTAAATAATATAAGGAAAAGCACTGACAAAGTCAGATACAACCTGACACCCTGTTAGGGTGGTGGTAGCAGTCCAAATGAAGTAGGTCAGTTGAAGCGATGATCCTGTGGAAGGTCTAGTCTCCAGCTGAAGGCCCAGTGGTAGCTCTTGTCCTCTGGTAGCCCAGTAGACAGGGCTAAGTTAGGCAGTTCCAAGGGCAGGTTATATCCAGGTGGGAATGCTTGGCTCCTCCCTCCTGGGTGGAGCATCTCACAATGGGATGAGATAAGTCCATGAGTCATGTGGTGGTTTCTTATGGCCCATTGTCTGTTATCAGGGGTGGGTCATTAGCAGGTGATAACAGCTAATAGCCCACAGCTGGTGGTAATAGAATACTTAAATACATCTATATTGTAACCTAGGACACAGTCATATTAAAAAAAAAGGTACAGCTCCATCTATAACCTCCCTGAAAGTAGAGAAAAGACTAAACCATTTAAGTTGGGGACAGTATCTTTTGTTTCCTAGCTGAGAACATTGGCTGATGTCAGTATTCTCTGGATCTGATCACTGCGTTTTTAATAGAGGGTGCTGCGTCCCAGTGCACCACTTAGATGCACAAAGTAAATTTTATGGGGTTGACTATTCTTTGTAAGAATATCACATATTTACAAAAGAAGAAAAGAAAGTTTCATAGTTCAGTCAAGCAGCTTTTCAAAAATACTTCTCTGTGTTGTGAGTCCAAATGCAAATCTCCCAGCCCACTGCTGTGGCTCATGAGGCTCAGGGGTTGAGTTGCCCCAGCACAGCTCCCAGCACTAGCAAAGATCTACTGCCAGAGAGTGTCCTTATAGCACAGGAGGTGGGCAAAGCTCACAGGGAGTAGAAATAAGAGCCTAGCTTTTATAGATTACAAATAAAATATTTTATTTGGCAGATTTTCAGTGCCTGGTTTGAAACATCTACATCACACAGCCTCTAAAAATTTCGTCCATGTTTCTGCTGTTCTGTGAGAAAAGCTTGGCAGATGTAAACTTGTGCCAAATACTGCCGCGGTGCTGAGCCGGCTAGCACGCTATCTCAGCACCGGGCAATGTTCTACCTGCCCCAGGTGGGGGGGACGGAGGCCAATCGCAGCGCTGGAGGGCAGGCAAAGCACCAGCTCGGGTTTGCTTTGCCTACCGATGGCAGGGTGCACGAAGGAGGGAGGAAAAAGCAGAGGGACTTCCTCATGGGGCAGGGAAGGGTTTATTTGAGGGAGAAGCCACGAGGAGGGCCGATAAAATTAGGCAGGTGCACGTTTCATACCCCTACGTAATAGGTGTGGATAACATATAATAACCGATAAAATATCAGTTAGGGGATCTTACAAAGGGGGGAGAAGGGATTAAGGCAAATGGGAGATGTGGGGGATAGAGGATTAACATGGGCCAATTACCAACAGAGGAACATAGAACTTTCTGGAGAAATAACCAAATATGAACTATAATGAGGAGGAGTGGCAGCAGCCAATGGTAACAGCGTGCTTCACACAGCCTTTTGTGTGCTCACTGTCCTTGTGCTGTGGAGGCATCAAACCACTGGACCTGTTGGTCTGCTTGGTCCCGCTGACCATGGCTCTGGTCATGGCTCACCGCAACAAAATAGGGTGAAATTAGGCTTGACTGGGAGTCCTATATATGTTCAGAGGTGACAAATGTGCAGATCTTTGATATTGCTGCCTTGTGCAAGTTGCACCCAGAGTCAACCTTCCTGGACAGCAGAGTGCAGATAAGTGCATCCATTTCTTTCCAGGCCAAACAAGAAAAAAAGTTATTTTTCCTGAATTTTTTTCACAACATTTCACTCAACTGTCTGCTCCAGATATTCATCCCCCCAGCAACTGCAGGAGCACCTGGGCATCTCCTCAAATCTCTCCCCACGCATAAAGATGAGTTTTTTGAGCTCACACAGTGTTTGCTGCCGTGCAGTGAAGTTTTCTCGTCAAATTACCCCACCAGAGTCTCTCAATGCCAAGTGCAGGATCCCCAGGATAGGACATCCTGGCCTTGAGGGGTGGCTGGAAGCACTCATTATCCATGTTTTGTCTGAAGGTGTTTCCAAGCCTGGAAGGAAACCTGGGATGAGGTTTAGCTGTGCCCAGCTGTGCTCACCTCAGGGCCACCTAACCTGGCCAACACTACAGTGATGAATTCTGTAGAAAAGAGCAAATTCATCCTGCAGATCTGTCTGCCAGAATTCAAAAGCTTCATAAAGAAATGACAGCAAAACAGGCTATTTTTTCTCATCAATGGTGAGGAAGAGATGCTGTCAGCAATCTTTTAACGTGCTTCTACCTTTTACTTACTAAGACTAAGCGTTGTTTGGAAAGAGTGTAGCCTTTTCATATTTTTGCTAACTCCATTTCTTCTGAATGAAATGAAGTTTGCAGCTGGTGCTGGCAGTTTGGAAGGAAGACTCTGCTTTTAGTGTTGGTCCATTAGGTCTATTTGTTCACTATTTAATATTCCGTAACACTTTGCTTTAATTTACCAAACAATTTCATCTGTCTGCAATAAATAAATAAAATATAATATTTCTGTTCCAAAGCCATATTTGCCAAGTCAGGGATGTATTACAATTTTGTTGAGGCACAGCACTGGTAGAGAAAGTAATTGCGTCTTTGGAGAACACACTTCATTCATTTCGCAGTGGGTGGTTCGTGATTATCCAAGTTGAGCTCCTTAATAAAAGTTGCCTGTTGGAAATAAGCTGTAGTTTAGCAAATAGTCTTAGTGCAGAAGATAATAACATGACCATTTTAGAGGCAGCACTTTCCAGATTTTAAACCTCAGTTTTGAGGCGATGAGAAAGTGTGGGGTCTCTCATCAGCTCCAAAAAGACAAACTTAAGAGCTATTGTTTTCACTTGGACAGAGCTTCTATTTTGTGTTATCTTGAACAGATGAAAGTTTTCCCAGTCTCACACAACTTCAGCTTTTTGTTGTTTTTAAAATAAGAAGTTTCAAAGAAGAATAGGTTCCTAATAAAGAACAAAAGGAATCAAGAATGAACAGCACAGAAGTTCAACCCAGCTCCAAAGAGTTGCCTAAGCAAGGAAGTCAGCAGGGACACCAGGAGGTGAATTTTTAGCCTGCTTGTAGCTTTTGCAAGGAAAGGAACGATCTTAGAAACATGAAATTGCTAAGAGTTAACTCAGCTGAAAGTTCATGTCCCAGTCAATTTATTGCCAGTCTTCCATAAGAAAAAAACAGCTGCCCATCTTACTAGTACCTGGTGTTTCTGTATGTGCAACACTCAGAGCGAGGTGGCAGGTGGGACTGGCTGGTGGCGCCATGGCTTATGTGAGAGACTCTGCCTTACATTCATTAAACCAGATTTTTCCAAAGAGAAGCCCATGCAGCAGCTGGCAGCAGACCTGGATCAAGGTCATTCTCCCAGACTGGTAGACAATGACACTGCCTCTGTGCTTTGCTGAACACATTTGAGTGTAGAACTATTAAGAAAATGCTCTTGGATTCAGAATGGGGAACAGCAAATAGCTCTCTCTGGATTTACCAGTCAGCATGGGATGTAAGACAACTAATAATTTATCAGCAGAAAAAATGCATTTATTGTACATCAGGACTTAGACTAAATTTGTTCTGAATCTGAAATTAAACATGAAAAGCAAACAGATGAGAATAAAAACAGTTCTTGTATGAGGTTCATACTCCCACAGGCACAAAGATGGAAGATGTGAAGAGCTATCCATTTCTGTGCCCATCCACCTGGGAATGTTTCACTGACCCAGACAGCCCAGGAGGTGTCTAACTGACTCTGCTATTTTAGCAAATGGATAATTGATGGGTTATTTATAAATGACATTCTCATGGTTGGTTGGAGTGCCAAGGAAGTCTGTCTGAAGTGATGGCTGGAGGCACTGGAGGGCTCTGGTCCCTTTGCAGAGTTGCTGTGGTAGATAGAGCAGAAGTGCATGTGCACTCCTTGGGGTGCCTGGGCAGCCACAACATGAGGGGTGGCTTCTTGGGCCAGTTTTACTGTTCTGGCAAGAAGAGGTTTTTTCACAGCCAGGACAGAAACCTGCTGAGCACAGACTAGCCAGCTCCTGTGTGCTGACCTCCCTGCTCTGTGGTATCCCCCAGCTGGCAAGTGTTTGCTCTACTACACTCTCTCACTTCCATCACCAGCATTTTTCACTTACTTTCCTGCTTCTTCAGCTGCTTATAATATGTCCTTTTTTTCGGAGCATTGCTTTGTTATTGCTGTGTCTTTTCTCTGGTGCACAAAATTCCCTCTTATTGTTTGTGTTTGCCTTTCTATCTGCAGCATTATTGTGCTTGAAAGGACTGTTGTGAAATCCTGCAGTTTTCATGAATTAAATGAAGCAGTGGGAAAACAAACAGATCCAGGAGTCTCAGAGCATTTGCCTGGCTTACAGCATCACTTGGGCTTTTCAGTTCACTGTGTGCTGGACATGGAGAGAGTCAAGCTCCCTAGGAGAGCAAAGACAGCAAAACCCACCCCCACCCTTCTTTTTGGGGAACTCACATGGGATAAAGTGTGGAAGGCTGCAGGGTATGGACATCAAGGACTTGAGAAGCCTCCAAAACATACAAAGGCAGAAATAAAAGGGGAGGGAATGGAAGTGAGGTGATGTGGAGTAACACAAGCACAGTGTGGGAAGGATTTATCCCACCTTTGAAAATGGCAAAGAATGAAATGCAGGGACATTGCCTCTGTACAGCACTCTTCACCTGAAACCACAGTCCAAAGAGGCTTTTATGTGCTTTACGCCATCCCAGGATTTTCTGATTATTCTAATAGATGGTCCACATGGCAACTTCCTGAAAACCACAGATTATCAGTGCAAATCAAGCTGGCACAAATTCTTCATGTCAGATGTAGGTTTTTTTGATCAGAAAGTAGAATTTCACATCAGAGAGAACCGTAGCTTCAAATTTGGCATGCAGACAGGCAAGTAACTGCTTTGCTGAAGGACTAGATCCTGTGAAATAATATCATCTGCCTTAATTTTCATGCAGCTGGGTTAAGCCATGCCTCATTATGTTGCCATTAGGTGCATTAATATTTTTTGAGAAAAGGACATTAAAATTGATCTTGGTGTGCTGCAGAGACCATGCTGGCTTTTTAAAGTGCCCAGAAATATTTTGTGTTTTGATGTGAAAGAAGATGAAAGGAGTGAAAGTCTATTAGACAAGTATCCTGTGTGGTACTATGACATTTGGTATATCATGTTTTCAGAGCAGGATTTGACATGGAGCATGGTGTGGTGGAAAGAATCCCTAGTCAGAAAAACTCAGGATATGGTAACAATAAGAAAAATTATATATAAAATGAAAAGATGCAAGTTCAAGTGACTAAAAATTTTTAATGGAAGAGCTTTCATTCGTGGAAAGCCCAAAATCAAGAAGCAAAGAGTGTGGATATCATTAATTTCAGCAGCTGTTTGTTCTCCTGCATCCATACAGCTAACATTCAGACTGAAGATCTGTTTCTCTGCAATAACTGAATACCAGAAATGTTCTGTTGTAATGTTTTATATTGGGATGCCCTTACTGCCTGGATTTTAGCAAACAGAACAGTAAGCTTTTCCTAGGACAGTGCAGCCTGGGTGCAGGGTAGGCCTGGAAATCAGGAGAAGTTCAGCCTTGCAGAAAGCTCAGCTCTGCCTTGTAGTTATGGAGATAAAAAGCTGAAGTCACATGCAGGAAAGAATTATTATTTCTAAATGTGTGGTTTTGAAGAGAGAGGGCAGATTAGTTGTAAACTTTTTTAAATTTAACTTTCAGTTAGAAAAAGATGAGCTTGAGATTAGCCTGATTGCCACCATGGGGGATTTGAGACAGGCTCCTTGAATTCTTGACTCTGAGATGTTTTGTTCCTGGCTCTGCTGTACAAACAGCAGTGACTGAACTTTAAGAGTACTTGTGAGTGGGTTTTAGCTCTCTTGACTTAGCCAAGGCACGCCAACAAGGACTCAGCCTGCATTTGATTTACCATTTTATAGTAAGTGTGCAGCAGAGATCAAGTGGTTTCAGAGATGAGCTGGCATTCCATGGGTGTCCATGGCTGCTTCCTCACTGTCCTGTGCAGAGCAACTCTCGTCTCTCATGCTGAGGACATGAGTGTACCCTCACTTCATCTCTGGTTTCACTAATCATCTGGAAGCACTTCGTTAGCTGTTATTTAGGGATGTAACTAAATGTGGATCCAGCCTCTCATCTTCATGCAGTGACTGTAATGATGTCCTTTAAAGTGCAATTTTTCATTGCAAAAACTCCTTGTCTGGTGGAGTCCTTATCCTCTGTACCAGCTCAGAGCATCATTTGGGTTTCCTCCTGTTATGATTGTGAACTCCAGGTGCCTTCAGTACATTATTTACAATATCACTGAGCACTCTGTTCAGTCTGAGGGTAAAAACTACAAAAGTCTACTTCCTAACATAATCTTTGCTCTACTTCATTTTTTAAAAATTTACGTGACCAGCTGGGATCAAGGCTACAATATTTCTAACATCTCTTTCTCCTATCAAGCAAAATCAAAGCTGCTGATCTTCACAGGGCTGGCTGCTGATTGAAGTGCAATCACTCCTCACCACTGCAAACTTCAGGCCATTAAATTCTGGGCTTCTGCAAGCCAAGACCCAAAGGTGACCACAGGGCAGGGTGGAACAGCCTCATGGAGATGAGCACCAGGTGGCTTTGTCCCTCTGGCTCCAGCAGATTAGTAGGAAAATACAAGCAGGAGCTGATGGATTGAGGGAAGAGCTGTGAGGAATTAATATGAGCCTCAGGTGTGGAGAGAAATGTCAGCTTTGGTTTTGCTGGTGACTGGGGGTGAAAACGTAAGTGACAAGGCTGAAAAGAGAGGGATGTAACAGGAGCCTCTTTCCTCTGGAGGTGAAGGGGCCCAGCTCTTCGTAACGTTATTTGCTGTGTATGAATCACCAGTTAACAGAGGTCCTGCTGGGTTTGCTCTATGCCTTTATTTCAGGATGAGCTTGAAGCACCCCTGCTTTAGGTAGGAGGACCTTTTCTTGAGGCAGTAGTTGAACTCCCCAGCCCCAAAAGCATGGTCTTTGCTACCTTCTGGCATCCACTCAGGCAATGGGGATCAGCCTCTGCTGCTGGACCCCCTTCTCTCCAGCTCTGTGCCATGCAGGGGCTTCTGGCTTGAACTCCAGAGCCCTCAGATTCCAGAGGGGCTGAAGCTTGGAAAAGCAGTGTCCAGTCTGTGGCAATGCAGAGGGTGTGGTGAGGTAGGTGGATTTGTGTAGCAGTGGGGGCTGGCAGGGTGCAAATTGGCCACTGCCCAGCTGGCACTGGAGGGCAGCCTCCCCTGGAGGAGAATTAGCTCCTATTAGAACTAAGCTTCAACTTAATTATTTTAGCTACACTGGGATAATTTCAATTAGCTCTTCACATCTGATGCTATCTCTCCTGTTCTGCTAAGGCAGCATTTGCTCTGAATTTTTTTGCTCTTGCGCTGGAGTTTGACATGATTAAAAGTGTCACCCGTTCTCTAGGTGCTTTGTATTTATGCTCTGAGTCTCACTGTTATCAGATTGTTCAGGATATTGAAACAACTTATTGGAAGCAGTTTCTTTTTGATTAAATTGCATCTGTAGTGCAGAGGTTGGGCTCATTTCTCTGCATCTCTTACCTCACCAGCATCAACTCTCAGCTGGCTACATCCTCTCAGATGATTATAAACTTTCTCAGAGTCCTGTTGCCCCCTTCCCCCTTGGTGCTCCTTTATCAGCTGCAGATCTGCAGTGTCACATGTGCAATGGAGCTAATGTGCAGGCAATATCTCTTCATCTGGGGAGGAAAGAGTGCTTTGAAAAGGAGGGAGATTAAGTAAAGAAAAGTTCTGTGAACTTTGGTGGAAGTGACCTGTTTCTCTGGGATAAGACATATTTTAAAACTTTACCCAAAAATATTTGCTTGCACTCAGGGTCGTCTCATGGTGCAAGTGATGGGAGAAGTAGCCTTCCCTTGAGAAGCTGATAGTGGCAGAAGGGCCTGTGGCAGGACATCCTCCTGTCTCTCTCATGGCTGGGGCATTTGAAAGAGATAAGTCAGGCCAGATTAATAGCCCAGCAAGGGGTAATCTCCAGGCACCTGAGAATCCGAGCCCAAGCCCCGAGTACACATCTTGGTATGGGAGCAGATGCAGAAAGAGATACAAGAAAATAAACAGCGGTGACCAAAGGACATGGTTCTTATGTCTATAAAAGTCTACACGAATTATCACTCCTTGGGAATGTGCAAGATGATTTTTTCCCAAAGCCTGGACGCAACTTCATGGTTACTTTTCCGGAAATTGAGGGAAAGGATTTCGATATGTGCGTCTTCCACAATTTGGCAGTAAGAAACATTGGATCCTAAGTTAGACTATTTACTAGGAGTAAATTTCATGGTACCTTTAACCCCACATATATAATACTAGTATCCCCCTTTTTGTCTTATTCCTGTGTAGTAATAGTCTGTTTTAAGTCTTATGTCTGTTAGTTTTGTGTCTATTAAATAAATAATTCATTCTATAATAGGCTGAATCAGCCATTATTAAAGAACTTATGAATGAGAGTGGGTCTTGGGGTGCTGGCCACCTCAATAACGGGACTGCCTGATGCCAGAGGCCTGGGCAAAAGGCAGGGACTTATTTAAACCCACATCATCCATTCATAACAGGGGCTTGTGGATGTGTTCTCCGTTCAGGAATGGTGCTGCTAACTGCCCAAACCCTGGTTTGTACTAAGGTTAAAAGAAAAAACAAAATCCCGCTATATTTTGTTTCCCTTCTCCACACCATTTACAAATCTGGGCTGACTGTATACCCCCCCTTTCAAATTCTAGGGCGATGCTTGAAGATGTCATTTTTAAAAAATTATTTTTAATTTTTAATATGCATTGGCTATATAACTACAGGAATTAAGCCACTCTGCCATTCCTGTCCTGCTCCAAGGGGCCAGTTTTCACACAGATGGCTATGACTTATTTACCCCACAGAAGGGTGCTCTGTAGGAGCATCTGCTTGGATTTCATCAAGGACAGGACCTCTGCCCACATCGGGCTGGAGACCTCTGCTCACTTGTAGTTATTGTCTGTTGGTTTTAGCCTAAGCAATCTCCCAAGTGATTGGAAATGTCAGAGAGATGTGATAGTGTGATCTGAAGGATTGTCTCTGTTCAATATCAAAGCAAACTTGTGGTTGTCTTGTAATAATTAAAACCATTAGCTCAGCTAATCAGTATGTCTCAGTTTAGCTAAGTCTTGCTCAAGTTCAGACTTTCTCTTTAATTAAACTTGCTTCAGTGACCTTTTATCCCCTTGCTTGCATCAATAACACTATCTGTTTGCATATATTAATATAATAGGAAGGATGCACTCAAGCCAGCTGTATGGAAATCTTGATCGAACAATTTTATGAGGAAATGACAGGAAGGTTCATGATGCATTTGCAAGAGAAAGACAGACTCAGCTAGGAGAAACTAGTTCAATTCCTTCATAGGAACTAGAAGGTTGTTGACAGTGAGTGCCAGTTAGTGTCCAGATTCCTGATACCCTGATTCTGTGGGGTTTCAACTGGTTTGCTCCTTTGTTATGGGTCAGCAGGGATTTCACCACTGTAAGTCATGTTCTGGCTGTGCAGAATCCAAAACCCATGATTGATTACAGTGAACTATGTCTGTATCCAAAACCACAGACTAGCTTCAGTACCACATGGAAGGTGATCTACCAGGTCACCAGTCTGCTCTGACATGTCCCTTCTCTTCTGCTGTTTCTGGAAACTGCGCAGATTTATAGACTGGGAATTTACCACTTTTTAATTCTTTGCTCTGTGTGAAACTGGATCAATCAGGAAACCCTTTGCTCTGACTGTAGCAAATTTATATGCTAAATGCTCCTATAGTCAGAGGCTGAGTAATACAGATGACATTTTGTCTGGCTGTGGATTTGCAGCCTCTGTTGGTACAGGCCACCTGAGATCTCTTGGCATCAGGCAGAGACATCCATTTTTCTGTCTTATTTCCTCTACCTAGTAAACACAGGTCAATCTTTCTTGAATGAATGTCTGGAGAATTTCCAATGGAAATAATTCTGCTTTGTGGGAGCCAGCACAAAAATCCCAGCCCTGCATCCTGATGGTCTTAATAAAGTTGGGGGGGTTTAGGGCAGAGATTAGAGCCAGCCAGCCCAATGCTGGATTGTGTCCTTAGCTGGTAGGGAAATTCATCACCCTGTGATTCATCCTGAAATGGGGAAAACAGCTAAACTTTCTCATGACAGGAGAGTGGGCAGCTTTGAATTGTTAAAAATCACTGTTGCATAGGCAGCACATGAAGCAAAGTGAATGTGCTCACTTCATACACCCCTGGCCAGTCTGTTCCCCAGCCTTGTGCTGCTAAAGGTCACTGAGTGTTCTGCAAAACTTACAAAAATCTTGCTACACTGTATTTTTCTTTCAATCTACTCTACTGTCATTGCAAACCCCAGCTGGGGGAGCCTGCCTAGTCTCCTCATGGTGTAGGGAAGCATGAGTGGAGCTGTGCATGGAGCTGGCTGGCTCTGCTTTATGGGCACAGCTGGGGCTTTAGAAGCCACTTCAGCCCTATGATGAAACAAAATGAGAAATACACAGATGTTTCTTAGAGCCAGGGAGAGGGGCTGGCCAACTCCAGAATGGCCAAGAGGCTGGTGAGTGGGATGTGTACCCAAAATGAGCAACATCTACTGACTCCTTTAAAGCAGGATGTTTCTGCTTGGAGTAAAGTGGGATGTGGTGCTTCTCTCTTCCTTCCTTCCTTTCTTCTGCTGCTGCCCATCCTGCCTGACAGCAACCACCAAGGTCAATGGAGAATAGCCTATTTTAGTGGCTTTTTTGCAAAGATGATTTTGCAAAATGTTAATTTTATTGTGTTTTTGATGAGGTGAGAGTGGGAGGCTGTCTTGTTTTGTCTGTACCTGACTTGCCATCCAGGGTGTTCTAATCCCTACATGTTAAGATGCTCCTGAATGCTCCATTATATGTTTTTCTGCTGTTTAGAACTTACCTTCTCCACTGAAAGGCACAGCCACCCATGGACTGTGTTCCCCTTTCTGGAGGCTCTTGCTATGAGCTGTGCTAAAGATTTAAGAGTGTTTAAAACTAAGGATAAAACTTAGACTTTCAGAAAATGTTCTGAAGATATGATTATAATTTATTCCTTATTAGAAGTCCAGAAAGCATGTAAGTTAGCAATTAGTTAGTGTTGGAACCCTGAATTCTGAGAATTTCATTCTTTCTGCTCTAACAAGCAATGATCCTCAAAAGCACACTCCATCTGATCTTAGGCCTTGGGAAAAACTTCCCAGATTGTGTGATAGTACTGAGATTGTTGCTGTGTAATTAAAGTTATATCACTGGGTGGAATATGTAGAGATATAGAATTTAGGTTTATGGAATATAGTAATATGTATATGTAACAAGATGGAGAATTTTGGGTGTGGATTTGTACTTCTTTCTTCTTTCTTCTTCACCAACCTGAGTTTTCTGGTACTGGTTCAAGAAATCCGCACTGCGGGTCATGTATAGATATTAATTGGATTTTAAGTAAAAACATGTTTGCAATCTGTAATTGGGTAGATTAGAGTATAAAAGACCTTGTAACTAGCATTGAGGGGCCATTTTTGCCATTTTTCCACCCTGTTAACTTAGAAAGCAGGCTCTGCGCAGCTGTGTTATAGATAAGAAATAATAAACATAAGTCCGAAGAGAACGTCACATCTCCTGCTTTCTAATTCAAACTCTGAGTAAAACAGGCTCACGAAAAACAAAAAATTAAAGAAGAACAAAGCAAAACCAAGAAGTTAGCATGCAATTAGTAAGTATTAGTACTTACTAATATTAATTACCATTACTAACTACTTAGGAAGCAATTAATTAATTGCCCCTTATAAGCAGCAGTGGATTTGACATTGAGCAGTGACCCACTAGCATTCCTGCCTTTCCCAGAGCATCCCCATCTCTCAAAACGCGAAAGTATTTTCCTTTTTGTAGAGTTTGGCAAAATGCTCATCTGTAAGAGTTTAGCAACGTTGCTGATATTTTTGACAGAATATGAAACCTTGATGTTCCCACCTATAGAAAATAATTTCCAGCTAATGGTGGCAGGTGTAAATAGGACGCAGAATTATTCCCATGGTATTTCATGCCACAACTAAATGTTTCTGAACCATGAAGAATCTGCATTCAGCTAGAAAGAGTACTGCATACTCCCCTGAGAAAGCACAGACTGTGACCATCGCTATTCCTCGTTGGAACAAGCCTCCTTCACCCCACTGAGCCAAGGACTCACCTCTCACACAGGCTCCATGTCAGCAAAGAAACTCAGGGATACAGGGTTGTTCCCTCCCTGCCAGGCTGAGCAGGCACAGGGGGATCACCGCAGGCACTGAGGGTGTGAGCAGAGCTTGGATCAGCCATGGCTGTGCCTCTCTGGGGTTGGGGTTTGACAGCAGCAAGGTCACCCTCTGTTTGCAGCCCTGCACCAAGCAATCTCCTGTGCTACTGAGGCGAGATGAAATTCAGGGCTGCTCCATTCTGCTTTCAGCTCATTGAAATGAAGCCTGAAGGGTGAAAGCCAATTGAAGCAAACGTGAACAAAACATTTTGCATAAATATTTTTGTAAGCTCTTAGGGGGCTAAGGGCAGCATGTCCCATATCCCTAGATAATGGGACCCTGAGCAATTACAGTGTGGGCACAACTTGAAAACTGTGCTGGGTTAGCTCAGCTGAAATATAAAACAAAGAGAGATGGGTATGGCTGCTCTGAAAGCAAAAGGGAGGCTCATTTTTGCATTGGTTTGGGCTGATGTGTGCTCCCTGCTGCTGTTATCTTGCCCTAATAAATATCTACATACAGAAGCTGGTGTTTTGGGGAAACGCTGTGAGCCTTTTCCTGAAACTCCTCTGTGATGATGGTAGGGTAGGCAAAATTGAAATCTGCTAGAGTGATTCTGCTTGATCTCCCACGTCTCCTGAACTTGTGCTCAGATAGGTCTGTAACTGCAGACACATTTCACAGAGGAGCCTGCACAGCTCAGAGCAAAAGCCACCTTTGCCACCAAAGGAAGCAGACTGGGGACCACAGCCGCTGTGTGTGTGGGAGGAGATGAAGTGCAAAATTCCCATGGTGGCATGTGGAAAGGCAGGAAATGGCCCTGCCAAACAAGCTGGGTATCAACTGCTGGAAGGAAATGGGCTTCCCATTTACAGGAAATATCTTCTTTTCTATGTGTGCCAGTTGGGGGCTGGTAAAGCCATGAACTATATTTAGCAAAACTGTACGCTCCCTACCTGGGCATCTTTTCATTCTCTACCTCCCCTTTTTGATGTTAAAGCAGAGTAGGATCTTTTATGTTACTTAATAGGAAAGCTGTAATTAACTAGTCCATCATGGTTACTTTTATACCTGAGATCATTAAAGGTAAGGCAAAGTCGCAGCTGCTCCTGTGATATGCTGCCATGCTATTGAGAATATAGATACATTTTGAACATTTTCCTATGAGAGTGCCAGTTTCACTGAAAGGTCCTGCAGCCATAGTGCTGCCTTCTAAGCCGGGAGCTTCTATGCTCTCTCTCTCTCTCTATCCCTAATTATTCAACTCTACATCAGTAGTTTGGTATTTAATTATAGGGGCTTTTTTGTTTTGTTTTGTATCGTGACCTTTTTGCCCTAGATCACCACAAAAATTTATTTGGTGCAATATCACTTCTGCTAATTACAGGCTTTAAAAAAAACCCCTTTGTTTGTGTTTCTACAGAGTTAAATGCCCTCTGGTTAGAAGAGAGTCTTGGCATTTCTGTTCAGTAAAGGCTGTTTGGATTTATTAAGTCATGCAAAACTAACAAACAAGATTAAATAGAATAAACAAAAAAAATCCGCTCCAAAAAGCCCCGCTACTCCCACAAGAAGTAGGAGAATTCATAGGGTGTGTGGTTAATTTTACAAGATGGTAATTTTGTGATCTTTATTATGGTCCCTGGAGCCCACCTCCAAAGAGCACCAGAGTTTCTCTCTTTGGCTGAGGGCTATGTTTTTAGGGCAGCAGGGACAGGGTCAGCATGGGCTCAGCAGCGCACAAAGATGGGTACCACTGAGGTTCTCTGACACAGGCGGCTGCATTTGTTAATATTGGCCATCAAATGTTAACTAGGTCCTAAAAATGTCTGTGGGTTGGCCATAATTAGTCTCCTAACGATCTGCTGTTTCAGTTGCTTCTCCAGTGGCTTCACGAAGGTTGTGTTTATGAACACGTGTCAGGGTTAGCAATCATTTTGTTCTGAGTGATGGTAATGGCTGTGGGCTGTGAAACTGTTCTTCAGTTTTTTAGGGGTTGTTTTGGTCAAACAGTTCCCTGTCATTTGGCATGAAGTGATGGTGTGCAGAATGGCTTAGGTTGCACACAGACAACTACACTGTTCCTCTTGGAGCTAGACAGCAGTAGGATAGTGTCCTGGGTTGCAGTGTATTCTATTACCATCCTCATGAGCTGTTGAAACCAGGTGGGGCAGTGTTTTCTGGCCTCCTCCCTCTGGACTGTCTTTCTGTTAATGGCCCATCAATGCCCTGCCCCATGACTCAGAGATAACTCCCTCCAGACTATCTTCTGTTAATGAGCCCATCAACGCCTTGCCTCATGACTCATCATCCCATTGTGAGATGCTCCACCCAGAAGGAGGAACCAAGCATTCCATCCTGGATATAATCTGAGATTCCAAACACCACAGGCACCCTTTCCACTGGACTCCCAGAGGACAGGAGCTACATAGCCACCACTGGACCTTCCGAGGAAGAGCAGACCCTTCTGCTGGACCACTGCTTCAACAGAACCACATCCACCACTTCAGGAGGACTGCAGCCACCATCTTATCGGACTGCTACCGCCACCCTGATCAACAGGGTGTCAGGTTGTATCCTGACTCTGTCAGTTTGAACCAGTGTTTTCAGCCTTTTTTTCTTAATTTCCCTCTTAAATTGTTATTCTGACTTGGTGCCTCCCACTGGTTTGTTTTCAAACTAGTACAGATAGTAGTCAGATATATTTTTACAGCTCTTTCTTACATCCATTCCCCCGGATTTATAAATCATAGCATTTGCTTTTGAATGCTTGCAGTTGAATAAAACCCAACACAACAGCTTTCCTGTGCTGTGGAAAGATGTTCTGAGATTTTTGCAACCTGGCTTACAATTCTCAGCAACCAAAAAACTTGAGTGAATGTGGAAGAGACAGCATTTCCTAGGCATAAGGTGGTATGGGAATGTCTATGGAGTCAAAGGCAAGGAGCTTCTTATTTAGGGAGGCATTGCACATAAATAAATATTTGCTAAACAAGCCTTTCCCTGGGCATTACCCCTCCTGCCTTCCGGCAGAGAGCGTTGTGTGGTGATGTAGGGGACCACAGGTGACACTGTGTGCCTGTTTGCATGGCTCCCTGGGTCACTGGAGCTCTCCAATCCTCCCTGTGAAGCCATGGCCCTGTAGCTGATTTGCCATGTGGGATTTGCTGTAGCAATGCCAAACAGCTGCCTGCAGCTCTGCCCCATCTCCCTGCTCCTACCTGAGCAAACAGATTTTGTGTTGCCTAAAGGGAAGGTCATATGGTGACAACTCTCATGAGGTTTGCTGTGGAGCTGACTGTCCCTGGACAGAGTGGCTAAACCCCACTGTGGGGCAGCCTGAATTGGAGCACCTGGGCCCAATTTGCTCCTGCAATTTGGCAGGAGCCCAAGAGGTGGAATTGAAGCTCTCTGACTATCTGTTATGAGAGGAGCTGTGCAACTTTCACAAAGGGCAACTGAGGACAAAGATGTTGCCCTCTTGTAGATCACTGTTGTGTAAAACATTTTGTTGTTTTGCCACATTTTCATATATATCAAATGCTTTTCCAAATGTAAGGTAGGATGTGACAACTCATCCCTCCACTGCTGTTCCTGCTCCCTGGCTTGGGGCAGCATTGCTCTTGAGCAATTTGAGCCATTCCAGAGTCTGCCCCAAAATCCAGCCTTCTGCACACAGCATGTTCCTGGGTACCTGTGCATGGCTTGGCCATGCTGCTCTCCTGTTGGGAACTGTGCTGTCCCATAGACAGTGAGTGCCCAAGCAAAGCCAGGCTCTCCTTCCCTCCCTCCCTCCCACCTTGCCCTACAGAGGGTGACTTCTGCAAATTAAAATAGCTGGAGATCAAATTGAAGCCTAGTGAAAGCACTGGGGGTCTTTCTGCTGACTGCCTGACTCCTGCCTACTTTGGGCTGCTCCAGGGAACGCTTGGTTTCCACCCTCATTGCACCTTTCTTGGCTTGGCCTGTGCAAGGCTGCTGTAACCTATATGCTGATATATATATATATATATATGTAATATGATGCATGAGCTTGATTTAGGCAGGGACCATGTACCACCTATCCTGCAGAGGAGGGAGAATTAAAAAAACCCAACAAACTCCTTGGCTCATTGAATTCAGTAGATTTTGTTCTCATGATTGTCTAGATTTGGAGCATGTGTTGATTCCTGAGGGAAAGTAAATTAAACTAAAAAAAAAAAAATCCATTCTTTAGAATGGCTCATAAAAATATCTTCTAACAGGAGTGAAATTTCTGCCTTTGTGTCCTCCAGAGCTAAATGATCAGCCATATTATGTGCTGTGCTTCATTATCCAGGAACATCACAGCAACAAGCTGGAATAATGAGTGCAAAGCTTCGTTCAGAGGGTAGCTGAGATCCTCAGAGCTTCAAAAGACCAGGTTTATTAATGAGAAATACTGAAACATTCATATTTAAGAACTGTATATCTTCTAGGATGGTTCTGAAAATTACAGCTAAATCAGCTGAGATGTCAGACATAAAAAGAGACAGTGTGATTCCCACTAATACTCTCTGAACTGTGCTTGTCTTGGCTGCCCTTCCTGGCAGTCAGCATTTCGCAGTTCTCATTTCCAAACAGCCAGCTTTGGCTTTATGTAGGGGATCTCTCCACTAGCAGTGGGAACAGAAATAACTGACATTCTAGCAGCAAAATGTAAAGAATGTAATCAGCTTTGCAAGCTTTAAAATCCTTTCTGGATGGGTGAAATGGTAGTATCCATCAAGCTATTCTCATCTCTCTTAGCTTCTTAACGTTGGTTTTCGAGCACCATGTAGTCCACGAGAACAATATCCATTTCCACTTCACAAGGCTGCCAGGCTTCTTTGTTCACATGAGCTATTGTGTACAGAAAGATTCAGTTTGCCCTTATCTCCTTCATCTTCTCTGAGCCAAAATATTTTGGCATCAGTTTCCAAAAAATACATTTTATCTTTGCAGAAATGAATTTATATGTATCTTTAAATGAATTTTTGTAAGTTGTTGTTCATTAAAGACTTTGAAGCATATCATGAGCTAACTGGCTTTGTTCCCTTTCTTCAGACAAACTGACATTAAGAAACTTCAGGCTTCATCCTGACAGATCTTGTGACATTTGTGCTCTCTCACTGAGCATTGTGGACATAATTTTGTCCCTTCTGGATTAGTTCTACTTTGCCAAATCACTCAAAGATTATCACTTGTACCTGGTGTCCAGTATGACTTCTAATTCCCTGGTCTATAATTCCCACAAAGTACTTGATTAACTTCTGAGGTATCCTGTCTTATGTTTTTCTAAGTCTTCAAACCAATTTAACAAGCCTTGCTGCCTTCATAGTATTAATGTTCTCTAAATGTTGCATTCTGATGATAAACCCTATTTTAAATAAATAAGCCCACAACACTGGGTATGCATTTTGATTGGACTAATACTGATCTCCCATGCATTAACATGAACGAGCTGGATTAGCGTGGCAAAATTTGCAATTTCTCTAAGTGCTGGAAATCTGAATCAGACTAACAGTGTTAAAATTTTGCCTTGGCTTGTTCATCCTTAAAGGGTTTTTTTCTAAGTTATAGCCAAGCATATAAATGTAGTCAAAGGCCAAGAGCATGAGATGTACTTTAGTGTGGCGAGAGATAAGATAGAATTGAGCTACAGGCTCTGGGACGTGCCTGCAGAACGCCATGGCAGCACAGAGAAGCTTGTCTCTGCCTGACCTTGGTGGGGAGGAGATGTGATCTAGCAGACACCCTATGGAGAGGAGCCTGCCGGAAGCTGCCAGACACCTGAAGAGCACGTGATCACCCCCATATAAGGACATTAAGAAAGTGTGTTACTGATATGGCAATGTGTGATAGGTGGTTTAGTGAAAAATACCATATAAGGAAATACTGTGTCTTGAAGAAGTGCATAAAACCAGGTCATTTCTTTCAATAAACATCTCAGTATCCCTGCCAGTCTGAGTCTGTGCCTTGGTCATTCACTTTAGAAGTTGAAATTTTCATTATATAAGTCAGAGATGTGATAATTTGCAGGCATTTTTTATTCTTATTTTCCTACAAGGTTGCGTTTGGAGTTTTTGGTGGGGGAGTTTATGTTTTGTACCTTTTGTTGCTGATGGTGTTGTTTTGGTTTGGTTTTTTTTGGAGGGGGGGGTTGGTTTTTTTTTGGTTGGGTTTTTTTATTGAAACACATGTTCAATAAAAGCTGTCAGGGTTTGGAGTGTGGGATGTGTGTGGATCATTCAGCCTGGAGATAAGGAGATGGAGCAGAAACTAATTTCCACCTTTACCTACCTGAAGTGTTAGGCATGAGGAAAGAGGAGCAAGATTCATCTGGAAGATACAAACTGAAGGGCCATGAGGCACCTTCTCACGTCATTCATTTTGTGGTTCTATGAATTAAGCAGGTATTTGTGTGCAATGCAGTGGCTCTAGGTGTCCTTCTAACATGACCTACAAAACATCAGGAATGACAAATTGTTCATATACCAAAGGCAGTGGGAAGGAGGATGTGCTGTTCACAGACAGACTGTGGTGGGGACAGGGCACTTGTGGTCTGTGAGCTTCTCCACCCCAGCCTGCAGAAGAGCTCCTGTGAGGACCTGGGCTTTCATGGGTGTCTTGCTTTCATGGCCTGTGCATCCATTCAGATTCTAAACCCCTTCCCAAAAGGAAACATCAGGCAAAATTCTGGAAACTGAAGTGACAAAGAGTATTTTTTGCTTCTTCTCTTTAAAACATCCTTCTTTAAAATTCTGAGCAGCTGCAGTCTCCTTGCCCAAACAACTTAATTGTCAACTCTCTGGTGAGCCAAGCTGTCCTCTTTAGGTCATTGCAATGAGGAAGCAGCTTTGTCAGAGTATCATCTCTCACATGTGAGCACCATGGCGCTGACAGCTCAGAAATGGAATGGGCTTTGCTAGTGCAGCTGTGTGTGCACCACTGTACTTCCCACTGCCCTGACACTGATTTACCAGGGGTTTCTCTGGCGCTTGGGAGTTAATGCATATGGAGCTGGAAACTGGAAGATACCACGAACTGTATTTGCTCCCAGAACTCTCCTTTGGCTGATTGCTTCCTCCTCCCTTTGAGCATATATTAACTTTTGTTATCAAATACATCAAAGCATTGTGTGTTGTTATCATCGACAAATATTCTCTACCGTTATTGAACAAATGAGATGCAATCGCTGGATGAAGTTAGTAAGAGTTGCCTACCTGGAGAGAAAGCAGGGGGGAAAGAATAGAAGTCTCTCCTCTTTTTGGGTCTTAGTTACTGTGCTAGGGACACTGGATAATTAGGACATAGGTTTCCTTGACATACCATCTTAGACTGTGCTGTCAGAAAGCGCACATCTCCCTTGGGGTCTGGAGCAGAAGCAGAAACATGGAGGCAGGTGCTAGCTCTGCCGGAAGGGCTGGCTCTGCAGCAGGCTGGCTCTCTGCTCCCTGCCCAGTTGATTTTGACCTTTTACTTGATGTTTTTAAGTTGTGATATTGCCTGTCTGCAGGGCTAGGGCTGATCCTGGAACTGAGGATGTGCTGGGGAGCCAGAGCTGTGCCACCTTTCCATGAGGGAGCAGAATGCAGGGAATTTAAAAATTACTTTCAGGGATACTGGCTGTGTATCTTGTGTGGGTGCCTGTGCCTGCTGCCTCAGCAAGGGGCTACAGATGCTTTAAATCAATATGATTTCACCACAACTGTGTCATTTTGACTTTCCACATGTTTCTGCAGAACCAATTCTATGCATATATATATATGAATAAATTCAACTCCCTAGGCTGTTGCTGGGAGCTTAAGCTACTTGGAAATCCTATTTTCAGAAAGAAACAAAACAAGGACAAGAAAATTCAGATGCTGAGATCTGTTCTGGTGCTTCCAAGGACCAAGAGTGTTGGTTCCTACAGAAACAGTTTTGGGAGGCTCTAGGGTGGCACTGCTTATGCAGACCTACTAAACAAGTTTCTCCCTCACTGATTTTCTCCAGTGCAGGAAGTGCTGCAGGTTTCTTTCCTGCTCTTGGAAGAATCAGCTGCTGAGAATGGCTGCTGTCTCCAACCCCTGTTACTTGCTCAGACAGGAGAAGGCTGAAAGAGGCCTGTGAGGAGGAGGGTGCACGTGGGACAGCTTCCCACCTGCTTCCTTTCTGACCGTCTGTGTTTGTGCATTTGGGTTTTGCAGCAACTCTCCTGGGTTCCAGGACTGCAGGGGAGTGGACAAGTGCTGCAATCTCTTAGCAAAGCCACTGTGGATGATGTGTAACTCTCCACAGAGAAGTGAAATACTTACACGTGCCATTAAAATGCTGAAGGCACCAAGTATTTGTGATGTTGACCTCTCATGATTTTGTATAAATACTTTGTGCAATTCCAGCATGCAGTGAAATACCAGGATCCTCATGACAGAGCAGCCCTGCTGCACCCATGATGGCAGCCAGGCTGCTGCCTGCTGAAAGGAACCTCTGTGTTTGAAGGTACCCTGGCAACCAAGGTGTCATATCTGGTCCCCTTTTCTTTTAAATGTTAGTTTAGCTTTGTAGTTAAAGGGAAAATGCTGGGAAATGCAAAATGTGAGGCATTAATGGGTTAGTCAGTGGGATTTATTTCCTTGCTATGGTGATGGGGGGCTCAGTCTGCAGGCACAGTGAGGTTTCTCCAGTTTCTCTCATGATGGGTCAGAGTTAAGCCCTGGGTTTCTCTGGCATTTGGGGACTGGAGACATCCAGCATTGGTTGAGTTAGCAGGGGGTTTTGTGCTTACAGCCCATGCGGTGAGAAGTCAGGCATCTGTAAAGATTTTGGAGGGATGGAGGTACAGCAAAGACCTTGCATTGCTTCTGGGCTGACCTTTGCAATCAGTGACTTTGGCAGAAATCCCATGGGAAAAAAATCTCACTTTTTCAGTGGAGAATAACCCCACTGCAGAGGAGGTAATGCTGACCCTGTGCCTCCATCCCTCCTTCACCCTCTGCTGACTCAGTCACACCAGACTGTCTCCACATTTCCAGGCAAAGGGCATGAAAAGCAAATTTGCAGCTGCTGTAGGGACAAGCCAAGCCTCCAGCAATTCAGATTTACCAGTCAGGCTGGCAGGGCAGTTCCCAAACCCTTGGATCTGTTAGAAGAGTCTCTCCATGTCCTCAGGAGAATCCATAATCATGAAGAAGACTTTGCTGGTGGAAGCCCAGCTTTTCAATGGACTGATGTCTCTGAGTTATGGAGCTTGTTCCTCCTCTCCCCTTGTCAGGAGAACCATAACCTCGACTGCTTGTTAGGAGGAGTGCGTGTGTGACCACACAAGCAGAAAAAGGCAATTTGGGATGCTGTTATTCAGACAGCACTGTGTGAACTCAGGAAATTGGACCATGGGGTGAGAAAGCAAAGCTCTTGATGAGTGCAAAGAAATGGGGAATATGGCCTAAGGAAAGAAGGAAAATGGGTAATGAGTCTCTTATTTCCTGGCACTGAATTCCTGCTGAAGAAGCAGAGCTGAGAGCATGCAAAGTGGTCATAACCAGGTGCAAAAACTTTCCAGTTCTTTGCTTTTCTGGAAACTACCTAATTCACTAATGACATGAGGTTAGGGGAGAATACTCTGCCTTTCCCAACGCTGAAATGGGTTATGTGATACTCGATTGTAATTTTCAATTGCTCTAAATATTAGTAATATTTGGAGCATTTTCAAATTTCCAATAGAGGGTTTTTAGACAGCAAACTGTAAAAAATAGCAAATTATTAACTTGGGACTAATATGAATTGACGATCAGATAACTGTGCTAAAATTTGCCAAGCCCTGGAATTTATGATCACTGCTAAAATATATGCAAGCTGGAAGCACCCTTGAGAATTGTGATTATGTTGCCACCCTCCCCTTTTTGGAAGGGCTGTGTGTGCCTGGGTATTGACAGCAGTTCAGTAGAGGAAGAAATTGCCATTTTGAAGCTGCACTGACATCTGAGGAAGAAGTGAAACAGGGTGCTGAAGATACCTAGGGCAGGGAAAGCAGGAGAAATGCGAAGTGAGCTTGGCTACGTGTGCTGGTGTCTGTAGGTGCTTTTTCCTCCAATCAAGGCTCTTGTTGGTTTGCTTCAGGCTGGGATTGAGGGTTTATGTTGTATGAAGAGAAGAGTGCATTTCTCTGGATTATAGCATATAATGTGAGTGGAGAATATGCAAGGTCACACAAGGGCACTGCGGCAGAAACCAGGATAAAACTGTGATCTCCTCAATCCCAGTACAACTCCCAACAGCAAGGAATGTGGGGGGAAAAGGGCACAGAGATTTTCAAGAAAATTGAAATCCAGATGCTTATGCACTGGGCTTCATAGCATGAAGGGTTTCTATAGCTCCAGTATAACCAGTGTGAAGCTCGAAGGAGCAGCAGCCTGGGCCATCTCCCTTTTTTACTGTGCTTAACAGCAGTAAAAACCTCACAGCAAGAAAAGGGATTTGCATGATGAAACCTTAAACAGCTCCAGTCCTTCACCTGGAGTAATGTACTTGGTTGTAATGAGATCCAAGTTTAAAAATCCAATTTATACTTAAGTTTAATTTTAATTAAAATTAAAATGTTTTAATTAATTAAAATGTGCTTTTCAGATTTCCACTGACAACTCTCAGACACCTGATTCGGATCATGAAACACTGGAAAGGGCACTCATTTTGAGCACTTCTGTATTTGTCAATCATGCTGACAAATTCTCCCAAGTTGTTATTGAACAGGTTCATAAAAGTAGCCACCTACACAAACGTGGGATCTAAATCTCATCTGCTGGAGAGACTGGAAAAATATTCCTGATCGGAATGGGAGCAGCATTGGACAGGTAGAGGGACTGCTGCTCTGGGAAGCACATTGCTCAATGCCTGCTCACAGGTAATGATTTTGCTGCCAGGGCTTTCTGGATTAGGAACCAATCAATGTAAGTGATGCTGGCAATAATTTTAGTCTGACTATGGTCACCCAAAAGTGATTTTGCTATGTCTCATTCTGGGGGTTTTCAGAGGTGCATTTTAGAGGTATGAATATATTGGTTGCTATCTGTAAAAACTGCATCTCTGGTGGGAAGGTTTGCTGGCAAAGCAATCCCAGCAAACTGCCTCTGATGGCGGCTGGTAGAGGCAGTAAGTAGATGAGGTAAAGCAAAGGAAGCAGTTAAGGATGGACTCATTTTCCTCCACTACTTATAAATTAATGCCAACATCCTGTGAGGATCTCACATGATTTCAGTTCATGAGCTCACACAGAATTAATCACAGAGCCTTTCACCATGTCACCAATACATATCACAGGAAGAATAACAGACCTGTTAATCAGCCATCATTCCATAGGAACCCAGAGCCTGGCTATTCAAGACAGTGGATATATTCTTTTTCTGTCTTCAAAACTGCAATTAGACTATTGGAAGACCTATAGGAGACAATTCTCCTGTGGAGGAGCAGATACTTATGCTCTGAGAAGCTGTCGCCAAATTGTCTTAAGTAACTAACAAAAATAACCTACCCAGTAACTCTCTCATCATTGCATTTCAAGAGGATTTCAATAATCTCTGATGACAGGCTCTGTCATACATAACACGATTATCGAGACAGGAGTAATGTCCTATTTCAAATAATGTCCATTACATTTCTGAATGTAAAATCTAAAGCTGCTGAGAGATAAGGAACACGTGGTGATTATGTAGTGAATCTCTTTGCTACTGGAAAGATTTTCTTGTTGGGTTTGCAGAGAGGAAATGTTTGTTTAGCTCCTTTGATCTGCAGATGCTGAGTTGTCTTCAAGTGGGAATAGCCATTTCTAGTTGCTTTAGAATTTCAAGAAGCATTTGATCCAGAGAGGTACAGAGGGTACACAGAGAGATAAACTCTCTGTGTTTCAAAGCGTGTAGATAATGCATCACATGCAGTAGGAGACACTGCTGTTGTTCCCTGAAGGATTAGGCAAGGCTATCGTAACATCATCAGGGAATTTAAAAACAGGCATTGAAATGTATTTGTTCTGTCACTTTTGAGGAATATTTGATGCAGCTTGTTTGATTTGATTGTTTCAGTACTGTATGAGCTCATTTATCTGATTATAGTACTGACCACTTTCTCATTGTATTGAATTTTAATAGTCCCAAGATTAATTAGATGTGCATAAAGAGCAGCTGCAAGAGATATGAACCTTTTGTTCTGGATTTTTTTTCTACTGTTTTGAGAAGAAAGAGATGAGAGATAACTGAGTGCAATCAAAGTGCAGTCATGCTCTTGATTAACAACATAATTAGTTAAAAATCTGAAAATTTTACAGGGAATATCTGCACTTGATATTAGGGCTCTGAACGGACTAGAGAGAAAGATCATGTTTGGATTTTGCTTTATTATTTATAAATATGATTGAATGTTTTAATAACAAAACTTGTCTTTTTTTTTCAATAGGAAAATCAGTTAATAATAAATAGACAGACAAACCAGGAATGTATGTTGGTTTTACTGCTATTACTCTAACCCGAAAAGGGAAATTTGGTCCCCACTCACAGCTCTTTTGCAGCTGGATTTCCTTTAGTTCTCTTAATGTGCACCCAGTTCAATGTTTCATAGAGATGCAGAAAAGGGCTTTTGTTTTTTAAATCTGGGGATCAGGACTTTCTCTTTAAAAAATTCAGCTTAGGTGAATGCTTTCAATAGGAGCAGATAGCGGAGGGATGGTGCAGGCAGGAGAGTACAGACCTGGGGTGGAAGTGGCTGGGGATGTAATGGAGAATGTTGTCATTTTAGCTAAGAGTTAAAATGCATACCTGTGGGAACCGACAGCTGGTCTGAAGGCCTCGCAGACATTTCCCTTGATACAATCAGTTTGTACCCATGAGAATTGCAAAAGCAAGAAGATAAACAACAGAAAGAAGTTGTAACAGCTGCAAAAGGGAGGATACTGGCCGATGTTTAAATGTGTGTACACTATAGACAACCAATAGTATTGTATTGTTGCAAAATAACAGACAATGAACATGTAGCTAAGAAAGTGTATAAAAGAAGTCGTGTAAGTAATAAACGTGCTTTTTGCCATTGCTCAGGGCAGAGAGTGTATGTGTGTCATGACTATCTCAACAGCGACATATACCTTGTCTTTTTTTACAAAAAACTATTGTTTTTCTTATTTACCTGTTAAAATCATGAAAAAACATCTCCCAGGCTGAAACTGGTAAGAAAATAATGAGATTTTAATGAAGATTTTTCTGATTGGTCCTCCTGCTTTAATGAAATTTTATTGCAAATTAACATTTGAAAATACCTGTTTTCACACTGAGTGAAAATTATGTCTAATATTATGTATAAAAAAGAAAACAGCAAAAGAAAAAGAGCATTTTAATGGCTATTATTTGTGAATACTCTGTTTATCTGCCGAAGATAACACACAGGATAGAGAACTGCAAGTGATCTCTTATTTACATTTTATGTAATTATATGCTTTTACTTTCAGCTTTAAACAGAATAACCTCAAGAAAATCCTTTAAGCTTGTGGGATGGCACAAACTTGATAGCAGTGAATCTGTATGAGCTCACAAAATATGTTTGCTGTTCTAGAAGTTTATGCTTCCAGATTTAAGTATCTCCACTCCAAAATACATCCTGTATAAAGCTCTGAATTCTGTTGGTTCATCTGCAAGTTTGCAGTGCTTTCCTTACAACCACCTGTCAGTTTTAACTTATCAAATTCCATTTAGTAGCAGTGCTGAGAATCATAAAAAATAATGGACTAGAAAGTTAGAGAACTTATTTTGTTGTGCAAGGGAAAATATTATTTTCAACATCTGGAGAAAAGCCGTCTGGACTATAATTACTTCCCGAAAATTTTGATCATTTTTTCAAATGAAAAGTAGATTGATTTTTTTTTTTTTTTTTTTTTTTTTTTTTTTTTTTTTTTTTTCTATTCTTT
>VZTI01001990.1:45954-93046 GCA_013397865.1 Struthidea cinerea
CTCCTCTTTTTTTTTTTTTTTTTTTTTTTTTTTTTTTTTTTAATTCCATACATTTTCAGTGCCCATAAATCCCAAGGGGTTTCTTGGGGGACAGATCCGTTTTCCAGCAAGGATCTGGGGAGGACAGGAGTGAGGATTTGGGCTCAGGAAAAGCCACTCCAGTTTGATTCTGCTCTGGTGTTGTTGATACTTTGTTTTGAAGCCTTTTCTTTATCCCAGTGGGCTGAAGCACAACACAGAAGGCTTGTCCTATTCATGCTGAATGTCTGATAATTAGAAATTAACTGTGCTTGTAGCTGCTTCTTGGTGGGCTTATAAAAATTCCTTTTAATTCTGTCCAGCCCTTCAGTATGCAGAAATTCTTCAGTGCACCATCTGCTCAGAGCTTGTGGACATCTGCAAGTTACTTTTCTGTGACAAGGGTATCTGTGAGCTGAGTGTCTGCAGTATCCCTAACTAGCTGAAACATTTCAAAGCCGACTACTGGTGAGAATGCAAAGGGGATTCTTGCATAAAATGAATGTGTGCTATGAAATAAATTACTGCGACATACTTGCATCTGTTTACCTTCTGTTAAGCTTGTTGCTACGGAATTAATTTTGGAAACATGGTAATTTCATTCTGCTAAAACTAATGTATGCATGGGATGTGTTTTTAGAGCTTTAAATCATCTGAGAACACTTACTTTTCTTAATGTATCACCTGCTTTCTAAAAATTTTAATTTGTAGTTTTTCTACTGTGCAATCAAAAACTTATTATTGAAGAGGCTGTCACTCAAAACTTCCTCCTTCCCTCTTGTGATGTGGAAAATGAGTTCTCTGTCAAATGTGTAATTCACTGGGACCAATTCTGTTCTGGACCCGATCCTGCTTTCACAGCTGTAAAGCCTGAGATACTCCTCTGAATATTCACTGCAAATTATCTGATCAGCTGTTATCCAGCCTCCTGTTAGCAAAACCAGAATGTAACAACTGTTGAGTGGATTTACAGGCTGCTAAATAGCCTCCTCTTTAAATTGTTGTCCTTAAAAAGTACAGTCATGTAATGCAGGAGCAGAGCTGAGATGAGGATGCCCTGACTGTAAGGCACTGAAAGGCCACTGTTATACTTCCCTTTCATCAGGCAGAGAGAACAGATCATTTGAGCTCTGTAATCTGTTGCTGTTGATAGCTGACCTAATTTCTGAGTGCAGAAATGACTTAGTAGCAATCCCATCTCTTTGATAAAGGAAGTTAATAGAAGTGGTGTGTTGTTGAATCGCCTCTGCCAAGAAAGTCAGCAAGCTCTTAAGGGAAAAAGTTTGATAGATACTACTAAATTTACAAGGCTTCTGCCTATTGCTTATTGAGGGATTCTAAAATGAAATTATTTTCTCTCAAGCTTGAAGGTAATTTCCAATACATGTCTTGGCACTAAACTCAGGATCACTTCAAATTAAATGCCAAGAGCAGAATTGAAAATCTTGAAAATCTTCATATGCTGCAATTACAAAAAACAAACTAATAAAGGAAGCACATTTAATGAGACTCACAGATGTCAGAATAAAACTTCAGGACATATCCACGTCCATGGCTAAGACTTTACTCTGTATATGCTCATATTGCACAGCTGATAGAGACGCAAATTGAACCTCACTGACATCCTTTATCTATTTAAAATAATTGCTTCCAATACATTGCAGGGGAAAGCAAAGAGGATGTATAATTAGACATACCCTATTACCGTAATTTTAGCCCGGCTCTGTGGGGTCCCGCAAGCTCACAGAACCTGGGGCATATTCGGTAATACAGTCAGGTGCCGAAGAGGCAGGAAGGAGATTCGCTTTTCATCCTGCTGTGTTGGGGTGCCCTGGCAAACCTGCCAGCCTAGGGCATGGGGGGACAGACCTGCGCCTGGGAAAACCCCCTCGGTTCATGGTATCTCTATACAAATGTGTATTGGTTCACCCCAGTTTCCCTTCCCCTCGGTTTATGTTATCTCTATACAAATGTGTATTGGTTTCTCCCTTCCCCCCTGCGGTGCCAGGGGTGTTGGGCTGGCCCCGGGTTCTCTCCCTCCCCATTGGCTGTTGCTGTAAGCCCCGCCCCCCAGTCCCCGGGACCCGGGAGAAACAAGCAGCTCCCAGCCAGACGGCTGCCGGGGGCGAGCGAATAAACACCTCCAGCTTCCACCAGCGTCTCCGGTTCTCACCTTCCTTTGTTTCTGGGGTCCTGGGGGGTCCGACCCAAATCCCCGTGGATGCAGCTGCTCACCAAAGAGAGATCCGATAGCCAGAGATAAGGGAAAATCACAGATAGCATAGCCGGCTTTTAAAGTGTGGTCTAAAATCTGCTATTTTGCTGTGCTAGCTCGGAATCTCACCCCCGAGCCAGCCAGCCACGGTAGGCAGACAAAGAGACACTGCTGGATGGTTTATTCCATGTTTACAGCCAAACTCCCAAAGCAAATCTGAAACCTGATCACGAGGGCCCTTGTTTTATCCGGGGCCAGGGAGAAAGGTGGGATTAGGGAATGGGGACCAATGGGAGAATGCCAGGGGAGTGACGAGGCTTACAGCCAACCGGGAGATTCAAACCGGGACAGACCATACCAAGGAAACAAAGCATCCCAGGGGATGCTTCTGTTTGCCCCTAACCAAAGGCATCACCGACCCCCACATACCCTTTGGTGGAAGGTCAGTCTATAGGCTTGGATGCCTCTTTATTTTTAACATCCCCAATGCCATCTGGAGGTTATTCTAACCCCCAAAAGTAAGAGAGCTCTAGACCAGCTTCAACAGGGCTGGGCTGTGAGGTTCAATTATCATGCCTGGTGTCATGTCATAACTCATTACTTTTCAGAAATATAAATTTATAATGTAATACAGCAGGCATAAATATTTTTGGCATTTGATGGGGGAGGGATTAGAACACAATGGGAACAGAGCTGTACTTGGAGTGGCCTTTTTGGACACATGGATAAGATGTCTGCTCGTTAAGGGAGCAGCCAACTGCTGGCCATGGCTGAGTACATTGCCTTGTGTCTCTGGGAGGTATTTTTCTCTGATTCTACAAGCTATAAAAATAGACCCCGTGAGTCTGGGTTCAGACTTCCTGCCACATTTGCGCATTCCATTAGCGAAACAAGAAATTTTCTATTACGGTACAGAAGGTAAAATAGGGTAATGCATTTTGCTTTAGTGTATGTGTATACACTTCTGGAGCATGTCCTGCAAAGCTTTCAGTGGCTTTCTCTGTGTCTATTCTACTGGCCCCTAAACATCCTCTTATCCTGCTACCCATTTCAAGGAAATTGTAATATGCTAAATTTAATTTTACTGTGTTGGATTTGGGAAATGCCAAGAGATCTTTGGAGATCTCCTGTTTCTTGACTCTGTACCTGATACCTCCACTAAGAAGTAGTCTCCTTTCCCCTTGCCTTTGCAGCTCCCTGTAGGTGCTCAATGCACTCAGCAATAATGGGCATGGGACAGATGGCCTGAGGGACAGGGACAGGGTCAGTCCAATGCATGTTACCCAGGGGTCTGTACTCAGCCTTCCTAACCCCTTGTGCCTCTTGGATGGTGTTTCTAGCAAAGAGACTTTGAAGCTGCAGCATTCATGGGTTAGCTCACCTTCCTTTCCAATGAGACTGGTGACTTGGAAAGCCCTTATCGAGAGTGATAATGCATTCTGGAAGATGGATGGAGAAATTCTTGCTATGCATAATGCGTGTTTCAGCCCAAGGACAACGCTTAAAGTAATTCTGTAGGATGCCAACGATGGAGATGAGATGGAAATTCCCACCTTGAATTCAGATCCCTGGTTCCATTTAGCACCTGGAGACTCCTGGAAGAGGGAAGGCTGGAGTTTCGTGATGGATGTTATGCTGAGAGCTGCCAGGATAGGGTTTAGGGGCAGGATAGCTATAGAGCAGTGCCTCAGCTGGCTGTGTGACTGGATTCAACCTACTTGGGACCTTCTGTGGTGCTGTTCAGTGGCTGTATCCAAGCTCTTCTCTGATTTACCAAAACCTACCTGCCTCTTACAGACAAAATGTGAAAAAGGGTCCCTCCAAGCAAAGGCTCTCAGTATAGGTGTTTATGTGTACAAACACTTCAAGACTACTTCCAACAGTATAGAACAGCTTTTAATTTGTCCCAGATGTGTGATATATAGTGGCACTTAGGGACATGATAAAGGAACTTGGCAGTATCATGTTCTTGTTTGGACTTGATAATCTTAAAAGTAATTTCCAATCTAAATGATTGCATGTTTCTATATAGAAAACAAAGGACTCCAAATGCATTTACTTTCTTGGTATGATAATTGTCGAGAACAGCTCTCCACCACCCTGAAAAACCTAGATCATCTTTTCTGGGTAACATTTATTGAGCTGTCACTAGAAGCAGAAGATATCTTTTGCTGTTAGGTGTAATGTCTTAAATTTCCCTCTGTGTGTGGGCTTTTGGACTGGAGCAGATACATTTATACTACTGAGCTGCTGAAAAACCTTTGGCTGCAACACTTCTGTATATGTGAGATTTGCACAAAACACATTAACTGTGGCACATGTAACGGGTTAGCAGATGGTCATCACAGTCTCTGCCACTATTCTGGGCTGGCAATCCTGCTGAGCGTGGATGTTTGTGCTGGTGATGTGTCTTGGGGTGACTTTATAATGTGTATCCCCTATCACTACCCTATGCCCACCAATCTTTTCTGTGTCTTAAAACGGAGCCTGAGAAGGACAGAAAACAAACTTTTCAAAGCAGTTGTTTCAAGGACACTGAGATACGCTCCTCTGTTTCTGCGGTACCCTTGGGTTTTTTTCGGCTCTTTTTTCTCCCAGCGAGAGACGGAGGGTTGAATTTCGTTTTCCTAGGATTTTTGGGGGTTTTTTTTCTCTTTTCTTCTCTTCTGGACTGTTTCAACAACATCTGAACACATCAGGAGAATTTTCCCGGAGGCCCGGGGGGGTGGCCCCTCGCCGACCAGCTCCGAGGAGGAGAGACCGCACCTACAGAGGATCTCTGAAATCTTCTCAGGTTTTCTCTCCACAGAGAGAGGGATCTCATTATTTAGCATTATTATTCCCCACCTGTGTGTTTGTTAAATAAATAGCTTGTTATCTCTTTCACTTTCCTTTAAGGAAAATTTTTCCCGAACCTGGGGGGGAGGGGTGGTTGTGACCTGACTTCTATCAGAGGGTATTCTCCTCCAAATTTGTCCAAACTAGGACATGATGGAATGGAGGAATGACACAGTAGCATTTGATGCATGATCCTGCAACCATGGCATTGCAGGGCTCTGCCAGCAGTGCTGGGAAAACAGCATTTCTAGTTTACATTAGCACAAATTTCTACAGAAATGGGCCTTCCTTGGGTCTGTGTCACATAACTACAAAACCACAAAGGGTTTAGCAGGTACCTCTCATTTCCCTGTCCTGGGATCAGAACCAATGCTGACTGTGACCCTTTGTGTGCCTTACTCTGGGTCATTAATTCTCCAGTTGCAGAGCCCCTCATCTTCCTCCCCTGTCCCTGGCTGAGCAGCCTCTCTGCTGTCATGGGGTTCTGGCAAAATGGACTCTGCTTCTGTTCACTGGGTATATATATCCAACCATCAGGACCCCTCCCAGGAGCATATACATTAAATGTGGCACAGAAGACTCTCAGCATCCGCAAAGAAGAGAAGGCAAGAGGCTGCAGGTGAGCTGCGAAGGGACAATCATAACCAGACAGCTGTAAAAACTTCCTAGTGAGCAATATAATACTTGAGTAGTCTGAGGAGGTGGTTGAGGACAGATGAGGCATATCTCATAGGCAGAGGTTCAGCTGTTCCTGCCCTAGGCAAGAAAATGTATGAACTGGACCTGTGAGGTGCCTCCCAGCCCTGTTTCCCATGGTTCTTCAGGTCTGTCCTTTAGGCTCACATGGTACTGCTGGTGTTCCCAGCTGGTCTGATGGCTCTCAGCCCTCATGGGGTTTCACTCTGCTCAGCATGAGAGCACTTGAGAACTGCATGGCATGCTCAGCCTGAGGGGTCTGCCCAGGTCAGAGATGCCTTACAAGTGTAAACCAGGAGGAATTTTCCATATAAATAACATACCCCGGACTGAGCAGCCTGGTGGCCCTGTGTCCCTCAGCAAAGTATAAAAAGCTGCCCTTGTGCCCTGGGAGCTTGCAGATCCCAGCTCACTGAAAAGCAGTGTTTGAGGACGGCAGGTGGGATGGCATTTTTCTCATCCCACACCCAGAGAGCACTTTGTGGGACAAGAAGAGCACAATGAGATGCAGCATCTTTTTCAGAAAAACTGCAGGAGCTACAGACTGGCTGCTTTTCAGGATGAACAACTCATTCAGGTTTCAGCTTTTGTCCCAGAGTGGGCTGCCAGCCTGTGAAGGGAATTGCTGATTTGCTCCCACACAAGAGTATGACTTTCTGTGCCACGAAGTGTCAATAAGCACTAATTAGCCCTGTTCATGTGCAATGACTTTAGTCTGACGCCAGGGCCCATTTCTTTTGTCCTTTATAAATCCTCTTAATGTTACAACTCCTAGTCAGGGCCTTTGTCATCCTGCCACAGACCCATCAAAATGGAGAGTTACTCCAAGCTCTGCTGTTGTTGCCTACAATGTGGAATTAGCAATTCCCCTTGTATCACCCCAGGTTAAAAAGCCTTTTTGCTTGTCTTCATATCTTCTATTGCAGTAGAAATACTCATGTTCGCTGTCCTCACCACAGTGGAAGGAGAAGTTGTGTTGGGTGTTTGAGAAATGCTTCACACATAATTGGGTTCTAATGAAAGAAAACTGCTCTTTCCAGGCTGCTTGGATCCCAGACTTTGATTCATCATTGCTATGCTGGAGAAGAGGCTTGTGTGCAATCTGACATCTGGCTACAGGTAGTTTCCAAACAGTCAGATTTGTGGCTTGGGTCAGGAAAGCTGTTTGGTTCTTTGCTCTTTTTCTGGTGTCTGGTTTTGTGGACTTTAGGGTGCAGATGTAATTTTTTTTTTCTTTTTTTTTTTTCCTTGATCATCAGCATTGCCAGAAGTAAAATAGTTTTTGATGAAAACACTGATTTGAGGCAGGCATGCTAAGACCAATGTCAGGCTGTTGCTGGCACCTAGATTCAATTTTACCTTATATGAAATACAGATTTCATAAAATGCTCCATGGCTTCTCTGAGCTGTTTCAATTACCTTAAATCAGTTTTGAAAAAATATTTCATCATCTTCACCCAGTCAATTTTCTTGACTTTTTGACCTTTAAATCCAATCTGTTGTATCCAAATTAGTTGGCACGGAACAAAACTACAATACTGGCAAATTAGCTGCCTTATAAAAGCAGTGGGCAAAATTCCTGCTTGCAGTACAAGTCTGGAGCAAATTTGTGGCTTTATGCCAGATCTGAATTGAAAGCAAAAGGGGGCTGTTTATTTTGATGCCCAATTATATATAAATGTTGTACAAATTGGGTCCCTGCAAGAACGTTACTCTTTCTATAGACACAAATATTTACATGTTAACTATATAGCAGAGAAACTGTGGCACTAAACTTTCAGGCACTTGTACTGGAACAGCCACATAACATGCTTTGATTCTAAAAGATGCTGCCCTTGTAAGTCTTTGCACCTCATTGTTTTTTATGGCCAACTTGTCATTTTTGTAGATAGTTATAAATGTGACCATAATGTATCTACAAGGACACAGTAATTAAATATATAATTAATTTTAACACTGTGCAGTTTAACGTTCTCTTCAAACTGTAGGTGATGTGCTATTACATTTCAATGCTGCTTTCATTAAAGGTATTACAAGGAAAAAATCACTGAAAAGCCTCTGGCTACCTGTTGGGAGAGGGGGTGTGAATTTTATTGTTCACTTACTTGGCTGAAGACTCTGAGATTTAAAATCCCATTTCCCACCCCAGTAGGGATGTTAGATACTGTTTTCTGGCCCAAATCCAAGCCAAAGAATGAGTTTCTGCATACCAACATGCCCCTGCTGCTACAGCTGAATGTACTTCTTGCTGGTTTGTCCTGAAAATGTGGTGTAGTGTTGCTTTTGCTGTCTGCTCCACAGGCAGGTGATGTGACAGAGTACCTGAGCAACATAATGAGTGATGTTTTTCCAGTCCTCAGAGCCTCTGCCAGGGAACCCTGCTAGGTGCGGATTGGTAGCCTGAGGATGTATAACTCCACCAGGCCATTACTGAACTTTTATGCTCACTGGGAGCCAAAGTGAACCTGGTGTGCAAGGGTGGGATGCAGCTCAGAGCTGGCTGTGAACTTCTATATTGTCCAACAAACACCAAAATCCTCTGGAAAAGCTCTGTATGATGGAAAATGCACATTGCAGGGAAAACCACCTAAGTATTACTGAGAGAAAAAAATTGTTATATTTTAAATTAAATTTATTAATTGTCTGTGCAATTTTGAGCTCGAAGACAAAATGGTAATGTGGAAAACAGCAGTGACATCTGTGTGAGTGTTATATGGGCAGCTCTGAACTTCTCCAGCTCCATCCATGGACCAGTTGTTGCACCCACATGGAAAAACCTGCTGGGAACAATGCTGCACCTGCCTTGGAGTTCCTTAAGCTCCAGGCAAGGCTCGCATCTCATCTCTCATTGTCCAGAAAAATCTGTGGGATTTGTTGTGTAGAGCAGCACAAAATTCCCAGAAATACAAAACTTATTTTGCCTCTTGCCTGTGTGTGGTGCAGGCATTATGGTGGAGATCTGGTCAGTTAAACTGGGACCTGGAAGTTCCACCATGAGGGCTGCAGCCACCCTGCTGATTCATAAAGAAGCAAAAAAAAAATAGTGAACTAGACAACAAGGAATGAGACAATAAGTATTTCACATTTTCCCTCCAAAGAATAGTAATTTATTGAACATCCAAAGCTTTCAATTAACTATATGAAACAAGCACTCCTTCTCCCCCCTCTCTTTCAGTAAGGTTTCTAGAGCAAAGCAAAGGTGTGAGGTTGGTCTGGTTCTCCTCAGAAGATTAAGGCAGATTGTGTAAGATATATTTAAATCAATTAATCTTTTCAGATAGGTCCTAAATGACCTCATCAATCTATTTGATTCTACAGGCATAATCCTTAACATGCAACTGTCTTGTGCAATAAGCCAGGGAGATGCTCGGTTGCATTCAAGGGAAATAAATTCATTTATAAACACATCATAGAGTCAAACATTTCCTGAATTTGGAATTCAATGTCTTGTCAGCCTTCCAGCAGAGAACACCATCAAACATTTATAGGGAAGTAGAATCTGTCCTGAATTTATATGTACTGGCAAGCACCTTAACCAGAAAACTATTTCCTCTTTTTTAAAAATGTTTTTTAATTTAAGGTTATTTTTATCTTTAGTAGAATTATCCACAGTGTGAGATAAAGCCAAGAGCGCAGTAATTAGAATGTGTCAGAGAAGAAAGAAATATAAAAACCTGCCTGGTCCACATGGCCACAGAATCATATTCAAAATGCTGAAGGGAGCAGAGGGACTGGAGGTGTGCAGAAGTGCAGCAAAGCATTCACAGCCCATGTGTGTGGCCAGAAATTCAATACCTTGCTGTATTTAAAACCTGGTGGCTCCTTTCAGTGCTGATTGTTACTCAGCAGTTCTATCAAGGACCTCAAATGTGGGGCTGATACCACTGGGATTTCTGGGACTGGGTAAACTGAAGGACAGTGGGACCAGAGTCACCCAGTGAACCATAGCCTGGCGTGCAAAGACGGACGAGCACCCTGCTGAGAGGGACACCAGGGTCTCCCAGGGGTGCAGCAGCCAAGCCCTGGGTGTCCACTGGGGGCTTGGGGCTCCCCATCTCCAATACAGCCCCTGCTGACCAGCAGGGCCCTGTCAATGCTGAGCACATCACAGGACCTCTGGAGTTACTAGAACATGAATAATTCTGTACTTCTCTTTTATTTACTTGTTCCTGTAATTCAGTGTTGTCTCCTCAGCCTCCAGTTTTTACTGTATGGTTTGTTTTTTATTTATCATTATTCGAGGTTATACTAAATATTCCATAATTTATAGTGGAATGTTGTATAACAGATGTTTTAAAGGAATTTTATGCTTGGAAAATTCTGTGAAAAACAGCAGAAAAAAGAATCTTGAAATCAGTGATGATCCCTTCCAACACTTTCTCACAATGTTTCAGTTAGGGAAATGTGAGCTTTTTATTCTTTAAAGAATTGAAAAAAGTAAGTGTTTTTATTGTTCCTCCAATGTTAAAGTGAGAGTCCAGCAGTGAGCAGCAAAGGTGAGATGCACCAGAGCTCCAAGGTGTTCACAGAGGCTGAGCAATGTGATTTAGTGTTTTCAAGAGAAGGCAGCTGTATTAGTATATTATGTATCATAAATCTCTAATGGCAGAAAACTGTTCTTTTAATAGCTTCATTTAGTTCAGAATAAATTTTTAATCTTTACTTTTTGCAGGCTTATTATTATTAAAGTCAGTTTCATACTAGTTGGGGAGTTTCAGGGCACCTTTGGCCCCACTTGAGGAAATAACATATATTTATTCATATGCAGTTTTTCAGTGACCTACCAGGTCCCACCAAAAAATTTAATTTTTCCCATCTTCTGTGGTTTGCTTTTAGCTTATTACTTAGTTGCAATGTCTCTGGAGCTCTAGGCCTTGTGGCTTTTTGAACCCTAACCCTAGCCTGAGCAGTAAAAGCAGCCTTCTGCTGAGGCAGGGGTGCCCAGCACATGGGTGGTCTCAATGACAAAGGTGTGGAGGGAGCAATGTTGGGGCAGTGCTGTGCTCCCCTTGGCATGCCTTTTGTAGTTGCAATGCTACATCAGTTTCATTTATAACCAAAAATTTTGCTGGTGTCAAGGGCTTTTGGTTGCTTCTACACTGCTCCTTTCTTGGTGCCTATGTGGGTTGTATCTGTGTGGGTCTGTATTTTCTTTTCCTAAGCTGTTCTGCACCTCTGTCTTGTGGTATGTCATCAGCCACTGAGACAAAGAAATTCTGAGCTAAGCAATAAGAGATCTGACATTTTCCTTCTGCCAGGGAGATGCTCTGAAGTGGATGCTGGGGGACAGGCAAGGTTGGCTGGGGGACTCAGCCCCAAGCCCCAGGGCAGGGGAGAGACACTGGGGTCACTGCTGATGAGCTGCCTTGTCCTGCACACAGGTGGGAGGGGTGGCAGCTCCCCTGCAACAACCCCACTGTGGCTGCAGCACCTCTTCTGACACAGCAGCTGAGAAAAGCTGATAAAAAAAAGCAAGCCCAGAAACCCAGGGGCAAAGCTCAGGGGAGGAAAAGGCCACAGTTTGTCCAGTGTGCTGCATCACTTTCCCAGACAGCCTGCCAACATCATCTTTTCATATTATGTTTTAATTTAGGTTGTGGCTGCTTTTTCTAAGTGCCCTTTAAATATGCTTATAATGCAGAGGAATGATAGGAAACAGAGACAGGTAATTACCTGTTCAACCCTCCACTGCAATCCCATACATCATCTGGAAAAATCTAAGTTTAAGTCAGAGGAAAAGAGAGCCCAAGTGCTGCTTATTTGCTTTCCTGAATATATGGCATCCATAAGGTGTAATTATTTCATCTGATATCTTATTAATTGTTTCCCCACACTTACCTGGGGTGGTGGCAGGGCAGGTGAAACCCACCAGTGTGTGCTGTCCACACCATGGAAGAGAGACACTCCTGGTCCCTGAGCAGCATCAGGAGCCATTGTTTTTAGATGACATCTTTATCTGTGTGGGATATGCCTCTGTCTCTGGTAACCTGGGACACCTTGCCAGCAAATTCAACAACTTCCAATTTCTACCTTTCTTTTTAACATACTTGATAGCTTCCCAAGAAGACTTAAGCTTTCATTGATGAAGTGCTCAGTAATATTCATGATACTTTTTACTTTAGAAAAAATTTTATTACTCAAATTGTAATTTATAAGAATTTATTTATAAGAAACTAGGTATTATTAATAAAAAATAGGTGCTAAACTAGATACTATTTGTGAAAAATTGTTGCTAAATGTTTCAGTGGTGGTTTATAAATGTTTTCAGGAGCATCTGAATACAACAATTATTAAATCCATAGAAATATTATCTACAGATAATTTTTCTATCTTCAATTAATACGGAACATTTTTCCAAACTCCAGGTGATGCCTTCATTGTTCTAAGTGCATAAAACTCAAGAGAGCATATCTCAAGGTAAAGATGTCAGTGTTGCCTATGATTAAGGTCTTTGGCTATAATCTGTTTATCTCAAAAACAGCAAGGATGAGCAGGTCCTGCCAGGGTAGAAGCAAATGACTATGACTGCTTGGGGACACACATGCTTGAAGATGGCCCAGAAACTGACCACTGATGCAGGTCACTTTGTCGCACAGAAATCCAGGTGATGGTATCCTCATGCATCATCTAGTAATCTCTGGGGAGGAAAGCTGAGTTATCACAAACTATTTCAACCTGACTGGCATACAGAGGTCTCAGGCTGTCAGTGCTAAAATGTCTTCAAAATATTTTATACTTATAGATGACAATCTCCTAACTCAAAAAGCGTTGCATTTGGCACAGGAGAAATCTGTATTTGACCTTCTCTTGATAGGAACAGATATGTTTCTAAGAACTGAAAATGAGTTATTTTCCTGGGTATAATTAATTCTGGCTGGACTACAAGACCATCTACACTTGTCTTTGTAATGGAGGGCAGCTTGGTAACAGCAGGTGCTGCAGTAGATAAAATATAATAAAATTTGGTGGAAACTGAAGCTGCTTCACACTGAAAAAAAGATAGTGCTTTTTCTGGAGAAAGGGAAATTAACTCTGGGACCAATTTGCAGAGGAGTTGTGGTCAAGTCATTATAACAGGAAATTTTCCCAAATACAGCCAGATTTGTCTCTCTGAAATCCCACAGCTACAGGACTTGTGGCAGAATCTTCTTTAGACAAAAATTACGTTAAAGGAGAAGTAAGAGCTGTAACAAAGTGGGGAGTGTTTTTCTGATGTCCTTTTGGTGCAGTCCCTGAGAGGAGATCCTCTCTTGGTCCTGGGCTATTTGGAGTGGCAGGTTTTCATTACAGCTTTGTCTTTATGGATGTTGGGTGCCTCAGAGCCCTGTCTTGTGATGGTAGGGTGTAATCTGGCAGTGCCCAGAGGCCAAACTGACAACTGCCCCTCTTTTTGGGCCACTCAGAGCCAAGGAAAATCCTTTTAGGCCCCAAGTTTGGCAGCTGGGATTGCAGTGTGTGCCTGGAGCGGGTACAGCACCTGAGACAGACAAGTCTGGCTTCAGGGCTTCATTTTAAAGTAACTTCTCAGAATTATGTTACAGAGCTCAGGGGGAAAGTGCAGCTTTCCAAGAACCCAGCACTTTGCCTAGGGACAATCTTTGGAGTGAGATTTCAACTTTATGTGTTTGAGGACAGTGGGGGTCAGAGCAGCTAATCAATGTTTAATTAGATCCAAGTGACAAATTTTCCAGTTTCAGTGGCATTGAATGTACAGCCGCAGAATTTTGACCCCTGACTTGGAAGAAAATGGGAGAGTTTTTGCCTTCAAGATTTCTTGGCTAATACACCAGAGTCAGACTGTGAGGTATACTGTTATGTATTTGCTTGTGCTTTAATTATCGCTAATTATTACCCTGCACACCATGGAACAGTACCACTCTCCAGTTTATCCCTGCTCTCTTGGAGAAGCAGCACCAGTTAGTGCCTTTACTGGTAACTGATGCCTCAAAAAGGAAGTCTTTGGGCTACACAGACAGACTTGATCTTTTCAGTGTGTTTAGCAGGAAACTGTGCCACAGAGAAAATGCAATGAGAGAAAGCCATGAAGCCAGGGAATGGGCTCTGGTGGAGGTGGAAATGGAAAAATGGATTTTCAAATGGTTACCAGGCTGCTCCATGCCCTTAGAGGAGTTAGCAGGGGGTGGTGGCCCATACACTGTGCTACTTCTGGTAGGGAGGTATGAAGACAACATTATTTTACTCTGCAAGTCCATTGTCAGGTTAATCAGTGTGGTAGTGCTCCCAGTATGGCTGGATAGAGAGATAGCTCCTATGCCAAGGAGGAACAGCAGGACCCTGACTTGCTCCAGTTGAGTTAGATAAGCCACCCTGTGAAAGGTGTCAGGCTGTGCCTTACACAGGCCCAAGAAAAGCACCAATAGCTCTTCTGAAGCCAGAGGCAGCAAAACCCACAGAATCATCACATACTTGGTTACAGCCACACTCCTGGACCTAGTCATACAGGTGCCCACTGAGTTGTCTGCAAGAAAACTGCCTGTCCAGTCTGGATGGAGAGAAGGAGGGGTATAAATGTGCCTAAAAGACTTCCCTCCAAGCAAATAGTCACCAGCAAACACTTGTTTTTAGCAAGAATGGATTGCAATCTATTCGCATTCTGCTGCATTAAATTAACGTGACAGATTAGCTCACAGCAATGGCTCATTGTGGGGAAAGATGTCTGGAACAGCTCACTGGGAGCAAAGCTCTCTGAATGTCGCGTGATGGTCGGCGATGGAAGAGACGGGGCAGATTGCTTGGATGCAATAAGCCGATTTTATTGATACAGAGCTATGTATTTATACCTTTCCAGCAGTAACTAAAAATAGATTCTTATATAAGCAGCAATCACTATAACAACCATATCTATGTTTCCTAATAACATTGCAAAACTAAAGGCTAGCACTGACCAACAGGTACATTCCTGGCATGTCATTCACTCATGCTTGCTGTTTCGTGGTAGGCCGTACTGCCTGCCATGGTTTGCGGCCTAGCAGCGTTAGCGCGTTCACTTCTGACATGAGTTCAGCAGTGCTCTCACTTCTGCTTTCTAGCTGCATCTCCACATCTGAAAGTCCTGCAAAAGGCTGTCCTTTGACTAGTAAAAGGCCATCTTTTGACTGGTTTTTAGTGGGATCCTCTTTGTCCATAGCATTTTAGCCTAAAGACATGCATCGTTAAATCCTTGTCCTCCGTGCTCCGTCCTGGAAGTCTCATGGCAAGAGAAGAGATGTAAATCAACTCCTACCCTCCCCACAATGCATCATATGCTTATCCCTCTTCTTGCTAAGTCCTGAGTAGTCTGGAAATTGGTGTGTGTGAAGGAAATGACACTTCTGAGATGTAACCAAGTTGTGCTGGTTTCAGGGCAGGGCTTTGCAGAGGTGATTCCCAGCCGTGCAGCAGTGATGGAGAATAATCTGCAAGGCAGTTGATTTGCCACCTGATGGAGGCTGTAATTAAGCACTGACCCTGCATGTAGAGGCTGCTGGGAGAGACTTCTAAAAATACCTTCCAGCAAAGGTTTTCCCACCCATGAGGCAAGAACTCTCTCCTGTGCTTCCCTTTAGATTGAGCTGGCTCTGAGCACACTGTTGAGCACGGAGGGGACTAGGGGAACTCAGGCCCCATCACTGGTGACTTGGCACCTTCTTTGCATGGGGCAGTGTTGGGATTCATCCTCCTGACGTCTTCTTCTGCTCTGTCTTAGCAGTTGCAGCAAGTGAGGAGCTCTGCTTTCATCCCGTTGGAAAAGAGGAGAGTGGAGAGCGCTGCTGTGATTACGGCCCTTTCCACTTCTCCAGACCTCTGGAAATGGATCTTTATTAACGGTATTGTCAGTTATAATGGATTCCTTTTCATTCCCATCACTAAAACAATTCTGGTACCTGAGCAGTCACATTATTGCTACTTCTATTTAGAGCTACTTGATTCCCTGTGTTTATTTTCTCAGGCACAGAAAAAGCATCACTCGTTGCTGAGCAGAAGCTTCCTCCACCCTCAGCCCTGCTCTTTCTCCACCAGGATGACTGTTCCTGATCACTGTTCCTGATCACTTAGGGACAGATGAAGACATCCATCTCAAGAGTGATGAAACACCATGTTCTGTACATCCCTGAGGGTCTGGTAAGAAGAAACATGGGGAGGTGACACTTTTTCTGTACTGACACCAGGGTCCTCCAAGGGCTGTCAGTACCAGCTCAAAGAACACAGGAGGAGCAGAAATCCACCCTGGTTCATGGGCAAGCATTAATTAGCCCATAGCAGATGCACCTACACTTTCTATTCTTTGCTTCAAAAGTCATCATTTCCAAATGTGGGAGGAAACTGAAGACAGGTCAGAGAGGTTGCCCCCAGGCAGCCAACCTTGCAAATAGTGATTTATTCCAGCAGGGAAAAGAAGGAAGAATGGATTTTATTCTTGGATGTCTGTGTTTAAGAAGAGGATTTGATTTCCTTATAACTCTCCCTTATGTTTCTGGATTCTTAAAACACTTATAAAAGGATATATAGAACAACAACAAAAAAAGTGCCTTTTAACTTGTTTTCTACAGAAACAAGATTAGGATTCAGTGTCCTCTTTCAGCTTTAAGAGTCAAAAGGCCAGTGCCATGCTACAGCCTCAGAGGGAAAAAGGCTGGAATCACATCCAAGTGTTTAATATTTATCACATGATGGTTTCTTTTCTTGTTTGTTTCAAAGAATAGGACATAAATAAAAGGAAAGGCACATTTCTTTTAAAATTTAAGGGACAAGATGTTGAATTTTACATTTCTGTAGCAACATATGCATTGGTAATGTGCACACAAGGAGCTTCAAAACAATTATAGCAATCTAATATTAGAGATCAAAAACAAAACAGAGGGGATTCAAGCATGTAATTTGTTCATTGTTCATTTATCAGCCTCAACATGAATATTTTTGTATCTAAGACCTGGTCTTGGGGCTGAGTTAAACCATACAGTCATGGAGCCTTCCTTTGAAAAGGGCTGCTTACATTAAAAAACAAACAATAACAACAGCAGCATTCTTCCAACTGATCACAGCTGAAACAAAGCCATTTTAGTTCTAGCAAAAGAAATTTGTCAAGAGAATTAGTGGCTGTCTGAAGCATCAAGCTGTGTGTGATAATGAGATGGGTTATAAATAGTGTCATTAATTCACATGTCCTTCTAACACATGCCACTCCAGTTAATGTACAAATCCCAAATCCCTCAGTTCAAAATGCACTGACCTCCTCATTAAAGTATCTGATGGAGAAGCCTGGTTTGCATGTAGCTGCTGTCTGGTGCTCCAGATCAGGAATAATTACAGGACAGCATTTCTGCTTCTCAGCTAAGAGGCAGAAGTATTTCTGTCACCAGAAAATAAGGCTTTCCTCACTTCTCATGTTGCCTTTTCCAAGTGTTGGGATGTGTTATGGGGCAGCACATCTCCCTGGGCCCTGCAAGAAGAGGCTGCTCTTATACCAGTGCTGGGATGCTCCTGCATCCTTCAAAACCTCTGCTTGTCTACCAGCATCCCTTGATATCTTGCTCTCAGGGCCCTAAAGTAAATACACATTTTTCAACCCTCTGCTTATCCCACTAGCAGCAATTTTTTTGTCCAGGGAAGAGTCTATGCTGATGGCGGTTGGCACTTGTCTCTGAGGTCCTGTTGAACACGAGCACTGCAGACAGTTTCTGTAGACTGGCCCCTTCCCTTGCAGGCAGCCTCTGAGGTTTCTCTCTTGTTGGAAAAGAAACACTCTTTATGGGGAGCAGAGATGGGTTGCTTGCTGTTCCTGGGGCTCTACAGAGAGTCCAACATTATAAATCTTGCTCAGTGTGCACCATTACCAGTGAACAGCCTTATACCAGCAGGAAAAGCAGAACAGACCAAACTGTTTTTTCCTTTCTCACCATTTTTCTAATAGGCCTCTGAAGAATGAACATACTTCTGGAAAGTGCCTGGAGAGAGCAGTTGTCTTCAACACGTATGGAGTTTCCAGTGAATCCATTCTGCTTTGCCTCTGGGATGCTCTGGGATGTCAATGCCACAGCCAAGTACAGCTGCGGCAGCAGCCAAAGGAAAGTGCTGTGACAACCCACAAACTGCACTTTTGTTCTCTGTCAGCATCACATGCAGCCTGAGTAATATCTGTCCTGTTTCCATTTTAAGAGATTGAATGCATTGGGCATTTCCAGCAGGCAGGGAAACCATGTCTTTGCAGTATCATGGCTTTTGTTGGTGACAGTTTCTGTGGTGTTGGTGTTCCCTCAGTCTCAGAGTTAGCACAATTTCATGATCTCCAAAGATGGTGTTTAAATTGCCCATCTTGTTAATAAATTAGACCCTGGTAATTATAGGCTTTTCTAAATAATCTAATAAGGACGCTTCTGCTTTGATGAGGGGAGTATAACTGTAAAAGCAAGATTTATAATGTGCTTACAGAAACTGGAATCAACAGGAATGTGTTGCCTGGAGAGTGAAGGTTCTCTCTTCTCTGTACAGCCAAAGCCCAACTTCTCAATGGGCAAAGGAGCTACTGGTTTAAATGCATTAAAGTCATCAGGTCTCTGAAACACATCAGCATTTCCTTGTACAGAAGGATCAAGCCTATGTTGGAAGAGCTCCCTGCCCAGGGTTTGTAGGGGGTAATTGGGTAGTTCTGCTCTGAGTCTGCTTGCCAAGCCAAAATGCAATCATGGTATCATGATAATGACTTAAAATCATGAGATAGGTAGAAAGTAATATAACTAGTGGGTTTTTGTTTCCTTTTTTTTTTTTCCTTTTAGGATTTAAATCTTCAAAATGCACATACTTTGTCTTTATTCTGACCCTTTTGGAGATGCAAAGGAGATGCTGAGGTTCTCACTGTAATCACCTGCCTCCGGGATCTGCAGCTCCACAGATGGTACCAGGTATCAGAAGAGCTTTTGAAATCACAGGAGTTCAGAGCTGGCTTATCCATCAGCAGCAGGCAATGCAATCCCTGTGGTGACAGAAATGCTGCTGGTGGTGTGCAAGAAAATTCTGCGTAATTCCCAGTGCACATATTCAAAAAAGAAGCCATAAATCCATGGCAGAAATGTGGAGAACAGGGATCCAAGTGACCTCCAGGACTAGGAAGGACTCAGAGCAAATGGAGTGAAGAAGGAACTGGATTGTGATTTTTTGGGTAGAGGAGCCAAAAGTCAACCCAAGACTCCAAAACCAGCTTTGAATTGCAAATAAACAATGTGTGTGAAACATCTACAGACGCCTCATTGTGTGAAATTATTCCCTTCTCAATCTGTGCAAAAAAAATGGTTCTGCACTAAGATTCTGCTGGCTGGCCAGGGCTGGCTTCAATGTCTGTGATGGAGTTCTTGTTGGGTTTCTGCAGTGCTGGGATGAAGATGAGTCTGTGTGTTGACTGATTTTATTCCTAGTCTGACCTCAGCAGTTCCTCCATGGATTAGGTAAAACATTTGTCTTTTTAGTGTTTATAACCTGGTCCTTGGGATAGTGCTCTTTGCCTTGATGAGAGCCACAGGCCCGCCTCTGCCCTTCACATTGCTGTAAGAGCTGCCAGTCCTGGAAGTGGCATAAAACATATATAGCTTTTTCTGGAAGAAATTAAAAGTGGCTGTTTTGTATTGGTAGATGTCACGCAGCAACTGGCTTACAAATGTAACATTAATGCCTAAAAAAGGTGATTATCACCTTTATACTTGCTTAATAGCATCACTTTAAAGGGAATTACCGACATCATTTATAACATTCTTCCCCTACAGTAAATGGTCTCTCCCTGCTGTATTATATTACTTACTGTAAATTCATTCAAGCAGTATATTTTGCTTTCAGTAAGGTATCCTCAGTTACTTTTTCTGTCCAGGATAAACTGAGATAAATTTTGCCTGAGCCTGGATTTTGCTCATGGCATCCATCTTTGCCCATGAAAAGTTACAGCTGGAGTTGAACGAGACTTGAGAAATGATAATATTGTACTGCAGAAAGTCACAGCTCACCAGTCCGCAGTCAAGCTGAGTACAGAGGCCACATTGAAGCAGCCAGGAGTTTAATAGGAATTGAGAAACACACAGGAATGTGATGTATTCTCTAATGTTTATTCTGATAAAGCAATAGGAACATTACTAGAAAATTACACTAGTTATTTACCATGGCATTGCAAGATTATACAGTAGCATATCATCACCCCAGGCACCACAACTTGTCACTAGTTTCCATTTTTGCCCTTGGAGGGTTAAGAATTTATTGCTAGAGTTATAAAAATGTTGCTAGAGTTGTAGACATGTTGCTAGAGTTATAGAATACTTTTTGGAGGGGACAGAAGAGAAGACTTCAAATAAAAGATATCTCCATCCCTTTGTTGACAATTCCATGTTCCCAAGGCTTAGCAAATCTCACAGCTATGACCACTGTGTTGTCAAATTGAATAAAAGCCTTCAGGCTGGCACCGATTGCCTTCCTGCAGAAGTTGTGGAGTCCCTGTGAAAAGTGCTTGATTGAAGGCTCTGGTTTCACAGATTTTACAGTGGGAATAAGATGTGACCTTGAGGTCAGTTGAGCTTTTCAGTGGCTCTGGGGACACCTGCTTGTGGTAATTAAGTCTCCATATTTCCATGTCTTTTAAGAAATCCTACTAGCTGCCCCCAGATGCAACATTTTTATGGGTTCGCTGGACTCTGGTTTGCACTTCCAGCTCTAGAAACCCCAGGATCAGTCCATAGCATGGTCCAGCATCTGTATTGGGATGGATGTTGGCAGACACCCCATGATGCAATGTCTTTTGTGGCAAGTCAGAGCAGTAGCTCAAACATAGAGTACATATAGGTGGAAAAATAATAATTATTTGGGTCCCCCAGGTGATGGGGCTGCCTGTGGCCCTGGGACGGATCATCAGCACTCCACATCCCAAACACTTTTCCTGCAGCAGTGGAAGTGTGAACAGCAGAACTGTTCTCTTCTGCTCTCCTCCAAAGAATCATCCTTTGCTCCTCACTAACATCAAGTGTTTTATTTCAAAGTGTTTAAATATGCAAAACTCATTTTGGATTTGTATTATTAGAATTTTTAAGTGGACAAGGGTGCAATTTTCTCATTACAAGGGAGAAATGTCACATTTTAGGTCAAAGAGAGTTGTCAGTGCTAGGTTACAAAATGTAGGTAATGAAATATGCAGACTTTTAAAAATGGCAGTGAAAGAAGGCCTGGCAGTGCCGCATGTTCTCAGAGAAGCAAACTTCCATTGTCAAATCCATGTGGCAAGGGAAGGGAAACCTCCTGGGAGCTTTGGCTCGTCTTGTGGCAGAGAGGTTCAAAACATATCTTTGGGGATACTTCTGGGCATTGCACTAAATCCCATTCAAACCTGACTCTTTGAAGCCAAGCAATGTGTTAAAACCTAATGAGTTTCCAGTTCCCTCTGTGAGGGCTCATAATATGTTTTGCTCTGCAAATTTCCCTGATTTTCTTACGATACTTATGAAAGGGCAGGCGTGTATGCTAGAGGGGACTGGAGCACTTGTGGAAGATGCCTGGACTCTGCTGCACTATCTCTGTTGACGCATCTTCATAAAACCTCTGAAGTTTTTTCTGCCTACATATGTTGCTGAGAAGAGAGGAGCAATTCCTCTGGAGATTTTAGCATTCTGTAAGTAAAATAAAATGATTTTTACATCATGGGGGTGACACTAGAAAGCCAGTTGGAATGGATTTTGTTTAACTTCCCTATTTAAATAGGTCATGCTGTTTGAATACTTATACATGTCTTTTTATTATCCCACCCATGTTAGTGGTAAGTATGTCTATACTTTGTATCTTTGACAAAAAACAAGAAGGTGGCATGTAGGGATGCAAATAGGTATTAGTCCATGTCCGATGTAGAGAGAGTTGATGTTACAGCCTTCTGGCCCAGGCAGGCCATGAAAATCTCAGGTGCCACTGGGGCACTTTTCCATTCTTGCCACCCTTACCACTGCTGATTCCTGTGGTTGGTGTCTTTTGGGCTGTCAAGAGCACCCCTACACACACTGTAAGAGCTGTGAAGGGCAAGGTCACCTCTGATACACACAAAGCCAGTTAGGACTTACAGAGCACTAAAATGAAATTTCTTCAACCCATTTCATTTTATTGATCAGACACATTTTTATTTCCAGACTGCTCGTTCTTGGGAACCATCCAGGTTTCCTAGTGTGAATGACTGTGTAAAATGCAATGATTCAGCACTCCCAGTGTGGCTGTCTGTGGATTTTGTTAACCTTTAAGCTCCATTTAGGATGCAAGACAGGACTTGAAGAGCACCATCATATATCTGATGCTTTTCTGAAAGAGTTCTCCAATTTGCGTTTCCCTCATATCCTCCTTAAAATCAAAAGGCATCTGTCACCTCTCTTAGTTAAATCCAAGGATTTTCCTGGAAGGGTGTCCTAGGTTGCAATACAGATGTATTTAAGTATTCTATTGCCACCAGCTGTGGGCCATTAGCTGTTATCACCTGCTAATGACCCACCCCTGATAACAGACAATGGGCCATAAGAAACCACCACATGACTCATGGACTTATCTCATCCCATTGTGAGATGCTCCACCCAGGAGGGAGGAGCCAAGCATTCCCACCTGGATATAACCTGCCCTTGGAACTGCCTAACTTAGCCCTGTCTACTGGGCTACCAGAGGACAAGAGCTACCACTGGGCCTTCAGCTGGAGACTAGACCTTCCACAGGATCATCGCTTCAACTGACCTACTTCATTTGGACTGCTACCACCACCCTAACAGGGTGTCAGGTTGTATCTGACTTTGTCAGTGCTTTTCCTCATATTATTTCCCTTATTTCTAATTTTTTTCTTTTTTTCCCTATTAAATTTAATCCTGACTTGTGATCTCCCACTGGTTTTGTTTTCAAACCAATACAAAGGGAGATTGCCAGCACATAAAAGAGTCCAGCAATTCAGCCTGTCCATAGAATGATACTTAACCAACTCTTCTTCCAAAAATTTTGTCCAGGCTGGTAAGTTTGTCCCTGTGGCTACTGAGTCTCAGATCTGACAGGTGGCACTTCAGGTGAGAAGCTGGAACTCACCCTCACCTCAGAAAATGCTGCACAGCTAAATACTGTCACTGCTTCTTTATCAGGCTTGTGAGTGCTGGCTCCAGGCAAACACAGACATTTCTTGGAGTCTCTAGCATCAGCAACACAACTTTACTGGCAATTTAATGTCTTTTTGCACAGGAAAAATATATTATTTTTGCCTCAACGGAATGAGAGACTTAAAGTCCTAAGAAAGGAAATACAGTTATTCTAGATCAATAGAGAGTCATAGACAGTAAACATTTTAGTATTCTGTGAAATTAAAAGAGCCCTTATGTCTTATAAATACGGACACTTAACTTATCACATGCATGAATTATAAGTACATGCACAAAGTTCTTCAGTATCCACAAAGTGCTTGAAGGGCACAGAGCTGAGCAGGTCTGCAGCCACTGAAAGCCACCACTTTTTAATGTGTTTCTCCTACTTGGTGATATAAATTGGACTGAGAGTGACTCTGGGAAGAGCGACTGCCATTGTCCTGGACCAGGGCATACTGGGGGATGCAGGACTGGTTCTGTGCAGGTCTGGATTATGTTTAAAACCAATAACAGCCATTTTCATTACTCTAGGTAACTCAAAAATCCCTCTTACTCTGCTGATGGCACACAGGTTGTCAGGATATAGGGAACAGCAACAAAGATCCATGACTGTAGAGTGACAGTCGGAGCATCTTCATGTGAGGGATCTACAGAAATATCTGCAGAGCTGAGGTGGTTGAGCTCTCTGCAGTTATTATCCTAACCAAGCCAGCTGTGCCTTCGGGGCCAAGTAGTCCCATAGTCCCATGAAATTCAGCTGATGGAAATCCATGCTGTCACACTTCATTAGAGGATGGCGAGGTACAGGCATGGGGAGAAAAAGTTATGCTGGTTGCAAATGCCTCATTTCCTTGAGAAATCACACCAAAAAATCTCCCCAGCACACACAGGCTGGTTGTGAGCAGCTCTGAGTGTGTGGGAAGAGAAAAACAGCCTGCCAAGTCCAACCAGAGCAGAATGCTGAGAGCTGCTGAGATTCAGAGCCTTTCCTCAGCAGCAGCCCAGCCCAAATCTTGTGGATTTCCATGGTTTTTCTTTTGATTCTTCAGTCGTCATCTCCTCCTTTGAGGTAGTTAATGGCTGCTCAGCTCCCTTTTCCCAGCCCATGTGAGTTCATCCCAGGGAAGTACTAAGACAGGAAGTTGCACAAAGCCACCCAGGCACTCGCAGGGCTGCTGGCCCTGGACTGCCAGAGGCACAGGCAGGTCCACAGGCCACCTTTCTGGGAAATGTACCACCAGTGCCTTGAATCTGATGTGAGATGTTGTGTTCCCGTATGTCACAGAAACTGTATATTTAATTGCGTGGCAAGCTTCAAGTGAATACCCTTGCGAAGTGTTAATCTCTTGGCCTGCAAGCCAAGGAGGAACTGATCCGAACAGATTTCTCCCTTCACTCACCTGAGGCTCTCATTCCTCTTTCAAGAAACAATACCTCTAAATAAGGCAGTAGAGAATATATAATGACATATGAGAATATTTCTGTGGAATCCATCATAATCTCATATTCCCAAAATTCCTACCTCTTTGCATAAGATTCCCTTTGTTCCTCCTCCATCCTCCCACCAGCCTCCCTGTTTGTTCTTTTTTCTTTTGACTGCCCACTTTTACATGAATTTTGGCTTTCCTTCAGTCTTTTAATGCAGTATATATTTCTTGAATTTACTATCGTTTGACATGCTGTTTCATGAGTCACTGCTGTGGATAGAGTTTGAAGCAGATTAAATCACACAAACTAGTTCTAGCAGCTCCCTAAATCTAATTTGATTTTATGCTCTTTTTTCCTTGGATAAACCTTTGTGGATTCTTTCATCCACACACTCCCCACAAACAATGATGAAGTAAATACATGTATTTTTTCACATGGAGATGACTGTGTGCTGGAGATGGAGGGGTCCCACAACTTCCTCCTTTTTCTCTGTGAACAGGTGCTGAGGTAACCCACCACAGAAAACCTGAATCATGTCTTCTTCCTCAGAACTCTTCTCTAATCCTTTTCTTCTCCAATTAATTTAACTTTATGACCCAAGGTGAGGAAATTCAGTGGCAGCAAACTGAGTACGCATCCCCATTTGCATCTTTTTACTAGAGAAATGCTGCTTGGCAGCAACACTGATTCCCCAGCATTTTTGTGGCCAAAAATTAGTTTTCCCCAGCTTTTTCTCCATCATGCTTTATTGAACTTGTTTGCTCTAATACAGTGGGAATCATGCTGGTCCTTAGAGGAATCCATGCTCTCCAAGCAAGAGCTAAATTTTCCATACAGCTCCACTTTGCTTTGGTGCTTAATCATCTTCAGAAATTGTTCCTAAACTTGTATATGGTACTAAGAACATTAGTCTTTAAATAACGTTGTGCTGTGGTGGTGTGAGATGATTAGATTGGCAAGGATTTCTGTTGTGGTGTCATCATAATTTTCATTAGTACAGTGAATTATAACAGCTTATTCTCTGCTCAAATTGATGTGATTACTACTCTGAAACCCTGGCACATTTCACTGACACCTGACATCTGGGAGAGAAAGGTGGGAGGCAAAGCAAGCTCTCAAAGTTGCTGTGTGATGCACACTGATGGTCTCTTCATTTGTTGCAGCAGCTGCTGCAGGCAAGGGTAATGGCCTTTGTTGGTCAGCAGAGTTAATGCAATTCTTGTGATGATAAGCCAAATAGCTCTTGTGATTAGTGATGGAAAGTACCATCCAACGATGTGTTGTGCTGAGTAGGCAGCAACAGCAAAGAGCAGCACATCCCTATTTAAACTAAGGTAATGTGTCGGAAGCGGGTGGATGAGTTGTAGAATTATTTTAAAAATAAGAGAAAGCATGCATGGAGTGTACAAGTGTACATCAAATTGAAGGTCCATATCAGAACAGAAATTATTGTTATCGCTTGTTAAATAGATGATTGTTCTACCAGCAAAACTGTAAAAGAAAGCACTTCTAGCTCATCTAACAAGAGATAAATGCTAGCCCTTGCATGATGGTGATCCCCAGCAGTCTGGTACTGCACAGGTGACATTGCCTCTGCAGGTGCTACACAGACCACACACCTGCCTTGTGCCCAGTTGAGAAGGGGGGCACAGATGTAGCTGCTCTTCTCTGGTGGGTACACTCAGGTGGGTGTGATCTGAATGGGAATGGCCGCCACTTCACCCCTGTTCTCCCTTTAGTGGAGGCCAGTGACATTGTCAGATCAGTTTTCTTTGCATTACCAGAGAAATTGCTTTCATGCAGCATTAGGCCTCTCACCAGCAGCTCAAAATGCAGACCATTGGCAATGAGTTTTGGTGCAGACATATATATTCCAGCACTCACGACTGGTGATGATTCTTTGCACAGTGATCTTGTTCCCTGCGAAGTCAGCAAGTCCCATGCGCTGCCAGTTCTATGAGTGTCCAACAGGAAAGTCTGTTTTGTACTTCCACCATTAAACTTCTATTTCCAGCCCTGAAAATTATGCTGGGTGACAACAGGCAGCCCAGCTCTGTAAAACAGTGTAGACAAGACTGTCACATTGCTGCCTTGGCAGAATATTCTGCTCTGAGACTGAGAAAACCACTGCATGGGTACAGCCGAGCCCTGACCCAGCCAGGGACACACAAGAGTGTGAAACACTAGCGCTACCACCACAAGAGCCCTGGGTGTCCCACAAGTGACACCACTGCTGGGGACTCGCCCAGCAGCAGGAATCTCCAGGCAAAGCCAAAGTTGCTTCATTTGTGTGTGAGCTACAACTCTCTGAAGCAAAGCCCCGGTGTCCCCCACGTGAGGTACCTGAGGCTGTCGGTGGCAGCTCTGCCTTTGTCAGGCTCTGGTACAGACACAGGGGGGCTGCAAAGAGCCCTGGCACTGTTTTGGCTCTTAGCAAAAACCACATGAACAGCAGCAGCTCTACATCCAACTTTTCTTACAACAGAGTGAGGACTTGTGGCTGCCATTATCACAGATCTTTTCTGTACAGCTGCATATTAAACTTTTAAGAAAGTAACCAGAACCCATTAATCACTAGCATATTTCTCACTACCGTGCTGGCCAAGGATTACTTCAATACTTATTTTAATGGATTGCTCAGCTATGAACAATTTTAAGGTTAAAGGTCTTGCAAGACTCTTTTCATAAGCTTTCTTAAATCTAATCCATCACTAATTTCCCTATGTCTTGCACAGCACTAGGATGATGTAATGCATCACCACTCAAATCCCTCTCTGATAAAATTATCCCAGGTATTACAAAAATTCAAAGCATTGTTCTTAGTTATGTGAGCCTTTTTCAGATGTCTCACTAGTTGAGACATAAGCCTAATGTATAGAAATTTTTTTTTCCTTCAGAACAGCTGGAATAGGAGGTTTAAGATGAACCTGGCATCTTAGATTTTCCACATCAGCAAATGTCACAGGCACAGCTTGCTTTTTAATGACAGCTCTTAATAGAGAACAGATAATTTCCTACTCTTGTGTCCCTAGACTTATTTTTTGGCCCCAGTTCCAGTGTCTTTAATCCCACAAACCAACACTTTTCCTCTAATGTCATGTAAAACGCTGATGTGACACTTTTGCTCTTTCTTCATTGATTTCGTCAAATTATTTTGGTATTCTCTGCCATACAAGGTGTACAACCACCAGTCTAGGCATCAACAGTACTCTGCTTGCCTGGTTGGTTATCCAGCCATGATTTTCACAGGGGAGACAGGGAATGGTATTATCTAACTAATCAACTGCATACTCAGCTAAGACCAGACAGCTTTTTGTCTTCTCTAGCCTATTAAGAAATTTCCTATAAATGGTGGGAGAAGATTAACCCAAGAACCTGAGCCAGGTCTACCATTGTATATGTAACAGGGAAAGGTTATGTCCAGGGTCTAGGAGAAGCAGGCAAAAACCTGACTTTTCCAAGAAGTGTAAGAAAAACTTGAAAATACAAGCCTGTTAGCACATCACAAAGTCAGTATAACATCTGAAAAAGTACAGAACAGGAGATAAACTGGAAAGGAAGCATTGCTAGTACATTGGAAAAAACATGGTAATGCAAGTCTTGTATGTGAAGTCAAATGGCATGCTTGTGGCAAGAGAAACCATTCTATCAAAGCCTGCAGACAAGAAAGGACAAGAAAAAATAGCACATGAAGTGAGCAGTGATTCGGACGAGGTGACTGTGCAAGTTTTTAACAATATCTCAGCAACAGCAGAAATAAATTGTGTACATTCAGCTGTCCTCTGATGCAAGAACCTGCCTGTACAGCCCCTGGGGAGCAGCCCCCCGAGGAGGAGCTGCAGGAGGTCACCTACAAGGAGGTGAGTAACCGTGGATAAGTTTACTGGATGCTCTGTAATGCAACTGTATCACATCTGGGCTGTGCCAAAGCCAATCATCAAGCCAAGCTGAGCCAGCAGTTCAGAATTAGTGGTGGCTGCTGAAAGCAAAGACAGACATAAAATTACAGAGAAACCAAAGGTCTCTGAAACTGTCTCTGAAGAGATTTGTTATTTTAACCTAATACACTTGACACCTTAAAGCCCTTGAATACCATGACCAGTACAGCCGTACTGGGCATGAAAGGAATAAAAAATTCACCCTTGGGTGGGTACGTGTCACCTATCCAAGGCTGCTCGGTGCTAAGGAATTTCAGGTATTTCTGAAAATATGATGTTTTCAGGTGGTTCACCAGCAGCAGAGCTGGTTACTTTCTGAAAACAAGCTTTGTTGGGGCTTGCAATGGGGAGGACTTATTCCACTGGGTATTCAGTGCAAGTCCCATTACAGCCTTAAAATTGCAAGCTTCTAGCCAGGTTTCTGAAACTAGTATGTTTCCAGTAAGTGCTTATTTTCAGGTTGCCATTAAAGTGAAAATTTGCATCATATTATCAAAATAATGTTGCTGAGAATGATGTGACCTCTATTCATGCCTCTTGGCCATAAATGATTTATGCCGAGCCCACCTCCATCCTTCCCCCGTACTGCCTCATCTGGGCTGACATTCCCTTGTGAATATTTAGCGTGATGTCTGCTCTCATCTCTTGTTCAAAATCAAACACAAGCACACTGCAGCACATGAGGGGAAGTGGATATTCAGCACACACATAGTGAAGGGACAGAGAACTGGGTAGTCTATAAAAAGGTAAAACTGAAAATGCTGCTTTGGGGTGTGGGTTGTATAACTCTCATCAATAAGCCTTTGAAACTTTACCTAAAATGTAATGCAAATATTGTAGTCCTATTACAGCCTCTCCTCATTTCAGTGCAGGAATGTTAGATGGGGCAGGAGTTAAGTGTGGGTGATGGCACCAAATATGAAGGGCACAGTGTTGGCTCAGCCTCCAGTGGGAGATTCACCACCCCAGAGCAACAGCTGAACTTTTCAGAGATCTTCTCTCAGTCCCAGGGTCTGCTTAGGAGTTTATTGTTCCCAGGAGGGCAGCTCTGCTGTTGCTGCAGTGGCACAGCTCTGTCTGTCTGCATGTTAGCCAAGTCAATGACAGCAGAGCTCATTCCTCCAACAATGCACTCACCTTGCGTGACAGCACTGGTAGTAGCAAAAGACATTTCAAGACACTTCTGAATGGGGACACCAGGTAATTTGCTTGTTTATTGAAATGACACCATGCTGCCTGCAGGGCCACATGTTAAACCTTCTCAAGCAATATATATATATAAAGAGAGAGAGTCATATATATATGTATATAAAGGAAATCCTACACTTCATCTATGTATTCTCATTACAACCTCTTGGACATACTCCTGGCCTATCATCCCACAGTCAAAAAAACCAAACACAGTAATCTGTCCCCAGTGCCTGTGAGGTTTGTGCTGCAGAGCTACTGGAAGATGCATGTGCTGTAGGAAGGACAGGAACACCGGCGTTATTAATAGCACCTGCCTTTGCCATGTGGCTCCGTAGCTGACCACAACCCATGCAAAGCAATCTCTGTCTAATTCTGCACACCCTGGGTGAGGTACTGAAAATAATTCAGTCTGCAAAGTAAGGACAGGCTGGAGGGAATGGGGCTGTCACACTTACAGGGCACTGTGTCCTGCCACATCCTCCCTCCCTCCACCTGCTCCACCTGTGGGACTGCCATGTCCCCTGGTCTAAACCATGGCCCTGCTCCCTCCTCGGTTATGGGGACTCTGCCATGAAAATGTAATTGCCCCAGAGTGCTGCGAAGAGCAGCAAAAAGGGTGCTGAACACTCTCCAAATTCCCTCTGCAGGTCACATCTCCTTTGTCCCCATTCTCCATCCTCCAGAATCATCCTGGCACTGGGCTGAGTTTACAGCTCACCTTCTCTACAATGCATGTGAAAGCAAAAGGCTTCTACCAACTTTCCAAAGCCCTTCCACCTTTTAGTTACTACAGGGAAATACCAAGACTTAGGCAGAACACTTAGCATGTGTATGTTCCCATCTACGCTTTCTCACGTTACTCTCAAAATCAGACGGGAGTTCCTCTCCTTTCTCCTGGCTTGCTTTTTACTCCCTGTGAGTGGAAACTGGGGTGTCACAGGGCCATTTGTGATGGAGGGAACTGCTCCTCTCCATCTCCCTGTGCTTCCTTGGTTCTTTTGTTGCAGCGGCTCCAGCTTGGAGAGTGTTCTCTGTGTTTGAAAAGCTCTCCATGCTTACAACCCCAGAAACAGCACCGGGAGTAGCTTTGCCTGTTACACAAATTTCACCAGTACATTGCAATATTTGGAGATTTTTGTCACCTCTGGCAACATCACAACAGCCTCATGTGTGGGAAAAATAACCCAGTGCCACCCTTGGCCATGTTGGGATGGACTTGAGTCATGCAGATGACAGCCATGCAGAGACTGGGGACATATTTTTGTTCACTGTTACCACAGGCTTCACCTACAACATTACTGTCTGTTCAAAACATTCTCTACACAAAACCCTGTGTATTGTTAATAATTTTTACATCTAGGTACTCTTCTGGGAAACCTAACATTATGCTTTTGGAACTAAAGTATCACTGTAAGTGCTTTTAAGATTATTCATGATATAAACATTTCAGTTGTGCAAATCCAGGAATATTCACTCACATAAAGTTGGGCTTTTGTTAGATTCAGCTCCTGATTAAGGTGTTGGACAAAAGATATTCTTTAGGATACTTTGCATGTGTATTCAGGGGCCAAATAATTACTTGCATTGTCGCTGTAGTTTCAAATATTAATTTCAATGCATATGGGAAATTATGTTCTTTGAAACAAAATCAGAAGTGATTAGGATTTTGTGGTTATCTGTTTGTAATATGCTGCTAGAAAGAGCTGGAAAATGTTTTGGTGCTTGGTCACTGCCTCTCTCCCTTTAAGGGGAAATAGTGAAGGACATGTAGTCCAGTCTGAACCTGCAGAGCATCTAATGAGATGATGATGTCTATAGCAGAGTGTGTTCTGTTTAACTTAATAAAAATGCTCATTGCAAGCAGTGACATTGTGAACCTACCAAACAAGGAGACTCCTTTATCCAAGTGGTGATCAGACAGTAGAACAGGCAACATCTTTGGCTTCAACATTATTTACTCACAGCACAATCCACAAATCCTCTGTGCTGGCATGAAGAGCCACCAAGTGATGAAGAGCTCTGGGAGGTGTGAGGGAGGTGTGAGCCTTTCGGGGCCTGACCCCATTGCTCCCCGATGCCTTGGCAGCAGCAAGGCTGGGCACTGCAGAGCCTGGGCTCTGCTCAAGCTCTGCCCTTGCTGGCACCCAGTGCCACACAGGAGGGAGGGCTGGTTCCAAAGCAAACACATTAGCACAGTGTGCTGGCAGCTATTGCAACTGACATGTTGGAAAAATACCCCTCTCCTTGTGCACCAGGGTTTTGACAACAAAGCAGGGAATTTAGGGGAGCATCCCAGGGGGATTAAGGGCAGGCTAAATGTTATTTTTATTAGAGACACATTAGCGTGATTAGAGAACGTGGTCACACTGCAAGACGCATTTTCTGTCTTCTCTCAGTTCTCTATTACTGAGGACATTAATCTGAAACCAAACCCACCCCTCCTTACCAAAATCTTATTTACATTGTACATTCTCCTTCTCTGCTGCAGTCTGTGAGCCTTCAGCTTGCTGGCATGCTTCAGATGATTGTTAAACATCATCAGATGGTAGCTGCGGATAGTTAATACCCACAGATGTATTTTTAAAACATCATCATCAGATGGTATTCAGAGATAGTTAACACTCATGGATATATTTTCTGTGCATAGGTTTCCCAGCACAGGGACTGCCTTCCTTACTACACACCACCTAAATACAGAAATCTTCACCTGTAAGAGGATCCCATGGTATTGTGAAATCAGAGCAGCTTTTGAGCACTCTCCTGTGCAGTCATGCACCATGCTTAATATCCCTAAAATTTCTGGGAAATAGGCAGAGGGTCTTCTCCACTCAGAAACGGAAGAAAAATCCTTTAACTCTGAAGAACAGAAAGACAAGGAGGGGCAAGGGCAAATGGTGCCCAGGGAAATAATCACCCAAACTCAGGAAGCAAGAACCTTGAAGGAAACAGAAAATTGATCTTGGATAATTTTCCAACTCATTAACTGTTGAAATGGAACAAATTCTACATATGGACATGCCTTCATCAAATTGCAGGATTGAGTCACATTGACATCTTACTGCCTAAACCCATGCCTCTCTAACCAGACTAGGAAGCCAGTCGCTCAGACAGGCAGAGTTCAGTAGTGCTGTCCCATTCCGCAAATACCCATCAAGCAGCTCCAGGTTTTCCATTCAAGATTTATCACCACCTCTGCTTCTCAAAGGCATAGCAGCCCGTGTTACCTTATTCCCTGAAATGCTGGAGGTAAAACAAGCCTGTACAGACCTAACATACCTTGGAATTGCTGCTGTTCCTGGTCTTTGATCCCACCAAGATGCTCTGGAAATGCTGCACTGTGGCAGTCCTGGGGGATGAGGAACAGCCCCAGAGCACCGGGCTTCAACAGGCTGTTGCATTGAGCAACACATCTCCATGATTCTGACAGCTCCAAAAGTTTGTGGCCCTGAGGGCCCAACAAAAAACATTAAAAAATAGATATACACATTTAGTCCCCCTCGGTACATTTTTAGGCACCTAAATACGTTGCCTACTTTCCAGCTGGACAGACAGGATTTGAGTTGCAAAGAACTGAGATCAAGCTTAGCAGGATGCCCACACATTTCAGCATCCCACACACTTAATACCCATGATTGTTACAACATAGCAACTAGTCTGTAATTAGAACAGACATTGCCAGAGCTGCCTTTGTATTACTTATGAGTCATGCTACTAAAATATTCTTTATTCATTATTCAAGACCTTTTCATTTCAGTGCCAGCCATTAGCATGTTGCAGGCTACACAGGACTCTGCCAGACTTGTCATAGCCAAGTGCATTCTGATAGGGATCTTCATATTTAATCTGATGAAGAGTTACTTTACAGAAAAGTGAAATCAAAAAGGTTCAAGTCTGCACAAAAACAAAACAAACAAACAAAAAAACCCCAAAAAAACAAAACAACAAAAAAAAACAAACAAAAACCAAACAAACAAACCCCCCCAAAAAAACCAAAAAACCAAAACAAACAAACAAACAAACAAACAACAACAAACAAACAAACAAAAAAAATAAAAAACCAGAAAAAAAAATCTCTCAAAGTAAGGAATTTTCTCCTTGTTGCTTCTCCAGGCAAGACATCTACAGTTAGAAGAACCACTTTAAAACTTGTCTTAAATTGTTCTGTCAGTTAATTAATTACTTGTATTTTAATGTCTTTCTAGTCAACCAGAGAGGAAAAAGGCTCATGAAGAAGTCAGACTGAAGAGAAAACCTTTTTTTCTTTTTTAATATAGTGTATGGAACAGAAAGAGGGAAATACAGCTGAAATGTATTATGACAAGCAAATAAAAGTAGTATCAGAAAATTCCTTTGGGCAGATTCTGTTCTAGGCCACTAGTACTTACCAAGATTAATTTTTTTATTCACCGCATTATTAAATCACTGGGTTGGAAAGTCCTTGGGTCATTTCAAACCACTGTCTCATTGATTTCTTACTCCTAAAGCATCCTTAATATAGGAGTGTCATTAGAGCTGATGACAATGATCCCCCCATTTCCCTCAGCAGTGGGCTAATTGTCTAAATGTTCTTGCTGCTGAAGAACACTGACAGATTAATTCAGGCCCCAAAATCAGATTTGTAAATAAATCGTTAGGTTAAAAAAAATTAATTTGACATCAGTAAAGTTTCTATGAACGACCACAGCAGAAAATGAGTGCCTTGGTTTGCTGTTTCCCAGCTTTCATTCAGCCGGACTGATGCAGGTAGCAAGCAGAGATGCAGCATGGCAGGAGAACATCCCGCTGCATAGCCAGAGCCTTGGGTGCACAACTACTGCAGCTTTAAAGACTCCATTTCTGGTCCTTTAGTTTGCACCTATTATCCCTTACTGCTGGAACGCAAGCTGCAGACAGAGGTGCCTCCCCTGAGTCTAATATCTTAAGGGAATGGTGTTTCTCTATTCAATTAATTTTATAATGTTGTGTTCTGCATTTCTAAAATCTTTTAAAGTTCTCTTGAATTCTTTTCAGATTTAGCTCTGTAGTTTAAAGACTTAGTATTACCAAGAAGTGGAATTAATTGCTTTATATTTTGGAAAGCACACTCGCAAATGTTCCTCCTTCTGATGTTGAAAGAGTGGCTTGAATTTATTTCTGAAGTTTCTTGAATTGTGTTTCAATGAGCATTCAACCTTTGCCCTGCACACAGAAATCTCTGCGCTTCCCCACTTGGTATTGCTTGGTTAATGTATTCTAACTTTTTTCTTCTGCGCCTGTTTTCTTCTCCTAATTTACTTAGTATTTCTCTTTAGCCTTTGGAAAACTGCTGTATCTATGTTTCAAAGAGCAACTACTCTCCCTCCCAGATCTGCACCTGAACTGGAGCATTTTGCCTGAGCCATGCAAGCGTGAAGGAAAGGAAAAGGCCAACCCTGGTACCTGGTGGTGCAATGCTGAACTGGTGTAACAGATGACTGATGCTAGTGGTGCCTGAGACACACCTGTCAAATGTTATGCATCATAGGAAATCAGACTAGAGTCAAGAATTATCGTTGAACTATTCAGTTTAGCCATCTAATTATTTCCTAATTAGGAAGGACATGACAGAAGTACAGTACATAAGGTTATCAAGAAGATATCAAGAAAGAAAACTTCCAAAGCATTAACTAGAAATAAAATTAAATTACTGTTTTTAAGCTGAAACAATTTTTTTTCCCCCATGACATCCATATTTTTCCTTTCAATAAAATCCCTGGATGCATCCATTTCTGAAAGCACAAAAAAGTGTACTTACTGCCTTTGAGGAGAAACCATGCTCTGTGACATCATTTCCTGCAAGAATTACAGACCTGGAAAAACACATCCACATCTGTATGGGGAATGGCACCAGACAAAACCCAGCAGCATTTCTCACCTTGTACCATGCTGGGACCAGCCTGCACACAGAGAGAGATTCTTCACCTTTGGGAATGTTGTGCATTGGCACAACAGGGAGGGACAGGACCAAAACCACTGGGATGAACCACCGGACAGGCAGATGAAGAAATCCTGGGTTCACTCAGCTTTTTTCCTCTCCCTTTTCCTAGTGCTTTTGAGCAGTACTAAAAGCACATGACTAAAGACTCAGTGGTCAGTTTAGGGCTTGAGCAGAGAAAGGTGGGTAACTAAATAGTACATCTATAGGAATGATCACAGCTACTGTTTCCAAATCGTGGCTGAAGGAGTTTAAAATAATGGAAACTAACACAAAACTGCTTCTGAGAGCCAGAATAAGCACTAAGAGGCACTAAACTGAAAATTTCTTCATTAACTCATCTTTCTATGGAAGACATGGGGTTTCAGAGGGAATTCAGAAATCATTTCTTTCACATGAAAAATCTGTGCACTTAATTTGTTGCAGTAAACTGCTGCTCTGAATGCTGAGGAGCACTGTGTTAGGCAGATGATGAAACAGCATCTGCCTTAACTGCTTTTTTCCCCCCATTTAACTAGTAAAATATTTCCATTTCAGTGATGAGATGAAAAGCACAGTGGAGAAAATCACAGGAGAAAAGAAATACCCAGTTTTCTAAGCAGAGCTTTAGAGGGAAATAGCTGATATTGCCATATTCAGCACAAAAGAAAATAATGGAGAATTCTTTTACAAAAGGTTTAAATGAACAAAGACAGTAAAAGCATTTTGGAGGAGCGTGCAGCACATAAGTGGGATTTCAAAGCAACACAAGGGACTTACAGATAGAAAGATACATCTCTTTCATTATCAAAACCCTTAGACTTGTCTTGGATCTAAAAACAAACAATGACAATGGAAGGATTTACAGACTCAGGAGTCTGAAATCTGAGTCTGGTTTCCAAAGATTTCCAGTTATTCAGAAGAAGGTAATTGGAAACTGCAGCCTCATAGTCGTGCCTAACATTGGCTCTGTATCATCTGTAGATAATCTGTGTATCTGTATCATGTGTAGATGATAACATCTACCCCATTGAAACTCCCTCCAGTGACACACAAGCAAGATGCAGCACAGATGTGACAGTGTCACTGCAGGACAGTGGGAGTTCACTCATTTCTCTCCTCATTCAGCACTAGAAGCATTAAAGACCCTGGCCTTTTCTTCTTTAAACAGTGTCCCGGATACTGGGTTTTAACACAGCTCACTTCATGTAAAATATGCCTTATTTTTTAACAAATTCTGACTAAAATATTATTAAACACTTCTTCCAAATGCTCCTTCTTTTTCACTCCCTCCAAATATTCAATTCTCATATATTACAGCCAACACCTTATTGCATATAAAAATCTGTCATTGAATTTGAAATGAAATCACAAGAGCTTAAATTGCTCAGAGTCTTGGGAGGCCCCAGCCCCATCTGCAGCAGGAATGCATTCAAGGATTCAGCCTCTGATTAGTCCCATGGTTCGGTGGATGGATCCAAGCTTCAAATTGAAGAGGTTTGGAATACCCAGGTCACTGAGCCCAGAAATCCTTATGGTCAGCAGTGAGATCTCCTCACAGATTTTTTGCTGCAAGGTTTTTGCTGCAGTCCCCTTCCCTGCAGTAGGTATAGTGACCAGTGTGTAGTTGCCCCATTGCTGCACTGTGTGTAAGGGACCTGCAGACCAAAATTACCAGGAGTAAGTGAATTACTGTGCCAACACTTTTAGAGCTGAGAAAATGGATGACTGCAAAGTATATTTCTTTATCTTGCAACATTTTGGTAGAGTTCTTAGCACAGAAAAGGCATCATTCCCAGAAGTGATCAGAAGGGGCAACTGCTATCCATCATTTATGCTTCATGGTTAGCACAGTATTTTGGGCTTCGTCACAGAGTAGCAAGCTCTCTTGGCATTGCAGATGTTGTTTAAATCTTCTCCCTAGTGCACGTAACACATGGAACTGGAGAACCACCACTTCCAAATGTTCACATATTAGAGATGTAATATAGAAGAACAGTAAATATTAATGTGAGGGAGCCCTGACTGCATCCCCTGCTCCTTTGGGGGAGTTTTCAAAGCCTTTGTCTACCCTTCAATGTTTTATCCTGCTGGGTGGTGGTGTCTCAGTGAGGTGCTTTGTATCATTCTCTAGAGGAAGGAATTTGGCCCCAGAAGAAAGCAGCCATTGAGATCAGACAAAGTAGGGGACAGGTTTGTAGCTTCATCTTCTTTAGCAGCTACAAATATCACAAGGAGAAAACGTCAAGGGAGATGTATGCCTATAAATGGTGAAACAAAGCAGAAAGCCGCATTTGTAAGAATTTTTTGCTTTAAGTAGAAAAATGTTGTTAATAACTGGTTACTGAACATACCCATCTGATCACTATTTATAATTTCAAAACACCATCCTGGTTATACCCTGCACAATCTGCTCATTAGCCATCTCAAAGCAGCCAGGATTTTCTCAGTCAGGAGAAACTGGAACATGCCAATTCATTTACCAGTGCGCTAAAACCTTTGCTGTGTCCAAATTGCATCTACCCATCAGAGTTGCTGGAGTTACAGGAAGCACAAGATAGTGTCAGGGAAGAAATTATGTCCCTGAGAAAAAGTTACAGAAGTGATCTTGCTGGTTACAGCTGAGCAGCATGGATAATACGAGTCCTCCTGAAATGAGGAGGGGCTCTTGGACCAATGCTGGGACAACTCAGCCCTCTCTTGCCATTTCAATGTTATCACAACAATTCCTGTAAGTTTCTAAATTGAAAAAATAATGAGTAGTACACAGAAATTAATCCTATGCTTGCACTGGGAAAACAGGTCGCCAAAATGAAAAGGACCTTTAAGGTGTCACATTTTTGACATAGTACTGACTAATAGGAAGTATTTATGTTTGTCTGCTCTGTCTCCAGCCTAATCAGACCAGCACCACTTATAAAGCATATTTGCTCTAGTTGGCTTCAAGCTGGCAAATGTGTGTGCAGCTCTAGTCAGAGCAAAAAGAAGAAAATAATTGACCTCACTCTGGTCTTCACAGGTTTCAGAAGAGGGATGGTTCCAAGTTTTAGGATATCCCAGTTCAAATCCTGACCAAGACCCACAGAGACCTGGGTGAGTGAGGTGAGCCCACGTGGAGCACTATTTCCCCACCTTTCCTAAGCTGTGCCTATGCAGAGAGCAGCTGCTGTAGGGCCCTGCCCAGTTGTGCTTGTGCAGAGGAGCTCTAACCTTGGCATGGTCTTGGAGGATTGGGGTGTCTGTGTGACCCACCCCACCTTCCTCACCTGTGCATGAAATTCCCAGCAGAGCTGATGCTTGTATTTTATTTTATTTCCTATAACCCCTGCTAAGGCTGGTTTTATCAAGTACCTTCTAGTCTAATAAAATACTGCTGTCATTCATGAAGGAAAGCCAGATGCACAGCAGATGAAGCTGCCCAGAAGAGCTCTGGTGACAGCACAGCGGATGCACTTAGATGCGATCAAGTCATGATAACAATGCTGAGCAAGGCAGCAGATGTGCCAATCTCCCAGCTCAGGTTTGGATACTGCATCTCCTGAGACCTTTAATCCTCATTTTCTCTGCTAGTTTTAGCTCTGAGTTTAGCCTGTCACCAGGCTGAGGGTTATCCGGCACAGACAGCAGCCTCAGCTTCCCCACCAAGGACGGAGGGTGAAGGGCAGACAGGCTCCTGCCATGCTCCACAGTGAAAATATTCCTGTTTTCCTGTTGGCAGCCCTGAGACAGTTTGCTTTTACCTCCATGTTGGGCTGGAAGTCAGTTTGTATGACTACAAGGACCAGCTTACTGCAGAAAAACAGTTATTGTGATGATTTTATTTAAGTGTTCCTATGTGACATTTCATACAAAATATAAATTACCTTGCCCACTGCTTCCCTGACGAATACCTCTTCTAGCTTTTTTATTGAACAGCTGTAAATACATAACTTGGTGTTGTACGTGTTAAATGTGCCTAGAGATCTTTCTTCCAGCCATATTTCATCTTGCAAAAAGTGGAATATTGACCAACTATGTAGTCTTTGAGGTAAGATGGGTTGAACCCATCACTTATAGGAGCAGCAGTCCCATAGAAATGTAGGTGTTTCAGAATGATCATGCTGCCTTGGCTCAGTTTTCGAGACTACCTGGCTGCCCATGATTTTTATTGTGCCTGAAGTTTGTAGCGTGATGGACACCGAGGTTATTTGATAGATTGTTTTATGGCAGTGTGTCATGGTGCAACCCCACACGGCCTCTTGTTCACTCCCTCCAGTGTGATGGGGGAGAGAACAGGAAGGGTAAATCTGAGAAAACTTGTGGGTCGAAATAAAGACAGTTGAATAGGTAAAGTTGCACATGCAGCAAAAGCAAAACAAGGAATTCATCTTTCCGCAGGGCAGGCAGGTGTTCAGCCATCCCCAGGACAGCAGGCCTCCACCACATATAACAGTGACTTGGGAACACCATCACTCTGAACATCCCCACTTCCTTCTTCTTCCCCAGCTCTATGCCAGGAACATGATGCCACAAAGTCTGGGAATTCCTTGGGTCAGTTGGGATCAGCTGTCCTGGCTCTGTCCTCTCCCAACTCCTTCTCACTGGTGGGGTGGGGTAAGGAACAGAAAACGCCTTGACTCTGCCCAGCCGTAACAAAAACATCCCTGAATTACAAACACTGTTTCCAGCACAAATCCAAACCACAGCCCTGTACCAGCTACTGCGGAGAAAATTAACTCTACACCAGCCAAAACCAGCACACAGTGGTAAAATTAAACATAATAAATACTGTGCTGGTGAGTTATGGCATTTAGACTCACTTGAGTCACATTTGAAAAAGGATCTCAACAGGTCACATCATGCCTTTGGAGTTTTGCCTAGTAAGGATTTCTAGCCCCAAGAGCTGTCCCATGCACCCTCCCTGACAGGGCCACATTCACTCACTTCTCAGCAGTCAGATAGATGACTGTGCTACATATTTCCTTCCCCATAACACCTGGAGAAAGATTTTCTCACAGAGAAACTTAAACACAGAACCTCCAATTTAACCTGTGGTCAAAGGAGTCCCAGGATGCACAACACTTGCTGGGATCAAAGCACCAGCAGGATACTGACTCCATCTCCCTTCAGATTTGGCTACTGCTCTGTCACTTGGGATTTCCCAAACATAGCACTGCGATGTGGTTCCTTTGCATGCTCCATCTCTTTATATACTTGCTGATCTGGAAAAGCCCTCTAATACAGCTTCATTGAACTAAACCACCAGACACCAACTTCAGCAGACTCCTGAGTACAGGGAATTGCAAATGCCATGAGGGAATTTCATGTTCTTCATCATCGCTTCTGAAGATGAAGGTGAGTTGCCTATTTAGACGAATAACATTATGGGGTGACACGTATATAAGCCCATGGTAGCGACCCCCTGACAATGTCGCATTCATGAAGTCAAAGATTATTTTGCCTTTTGTGTTATCTTACACTAGTCTTAAGCATAGGAAGAAGAAGAATGCCTGTCTTGCACATCACTTGCTATTAGGCTGTGTCTGGTTACATCACATCAGCTGACATAATGTTAACCAACGGAAGCAGATAAAATGTGACACAAATGTCACATTGAATCAGATTTTAACGGAGTTGGCAGCTTTTACACCACAGATGAAAAATACCAAGTTCAACCATCATACCTGTAGGTACTCAGGATAAAGCAATGCTAGTCACTAACTACAAGCCACATTTTCATATTCTAATGGTGCATCTCTAACATATAAAATGGCCATTTTTACTTGCTGATATGTTCCAATTCCTTCCCAAAAGTCATAAAAAAACATGATGAGGACTAACTAGGACAAAGCATGCATCAGCAGGGAATTCATCTACTGAAAAATGGATAAAACTTAGAACCTGTCTCAAAAAACCCACCAAAATCAGTAACAACTTTTCCATTGATTCAAACAGAAATTGGATCAAGGTGTCCGTGCCTCAATAAATATTTTTAGTGTACAATTAATTTCCCATTAGAAGGAAAAGTACGGGGGTGTTTTGTAGGCCAGCGGGAAAAAAGCAGAGCAAATATTATGTAACAGAGCAGACAGATTACAAAGGGGAGGCAGCACTTGGGTGATGTACCGAGTGATAATACCATGTTGGATTTTTCAATGCTTTCTTCATTTTCCACTCATACCAAAATGTTACACTGAGGAAAGAGCAAGGCTGGTGTTTGCAACATGACTCATGTCCATGCGCCTCCAAGCTACAGCTGGCAGAGAAAACATGGCATTAGGGCATCAGAGAGCCCACTGGGCCCTTGCCCCCTCCTTACCCAGCTTCTGGAGCAGAAAACAGCCCCAGGACCTTCGGAGCTCCTGTACCTGTGGCTTCCAAACCAGTCTTTCCAGGGCCACATCATGCAGGAGATACAGAGAGTCTTGACAGTCCTCTGCAGGGATCCTCCTTAGCCACAGCTGCAGCTCATATCAATTACTCCTGGCAACCTGAGGGTGTTTATCATGCAGTGCCTTGGTGGGATTCTGCCTTTACAGAAGATGATTGTCAGGAAACTCTTGTGTCACACCAGTAAGGTAATGCTCTGATAACAGTTTGTTAACAACTTCTGTTGCAAACAGAAGACAAGTCAAAACTACAGAATTGCAGCCTGACAAAGGAAAGAAAAGAGAAAATGGCCAGCATCATCACTGCCTACAGTCCTCACACATCACCTGCTTACCAGCACACCATCTGCACACTGCAGCAATGAGCTGTAGCAGGGTGGGGAGGGCATGAGCTGGCAGAGGGATTCTGCTCCCCAAAATACATCACCTAGATAATTTCCTCACATGCTGATTTTCCTTCTCTCACCATATCATTTTTACATCAGAAAAATTTCCCTTCCCTAATCTGCATGTCTTATGGTGAAAGGAAAAGGACAGGTATTCCTGCAGGGACTGTGATGCTGAGCAGTATCTGTCAGGGGTAGCAGGAATTAAAAGGACACTGTCCAGATCATGTGGTATAAACTTTTATAACCTCCTCCTTGGCTTTGTATCCACCACATAACAATGCTTCAGAAGAGGAGTTGTGTTTAGCACCCTTTGCATACCAGATCTTGCTGTGCCCTGCTGCTCATTTTGCTATGAATCTTCCCTTTCTACTTGATGAGAACAGAGGCTCATCTCTTGCTTCTTCTTTTTCTAAAAGCTCTAATAGCTCCACTCCTCAGCCCAGTTCTGGAGCAAGAAAGCACATGCAGGGAGATGCTGGGGGCAGGGGTGCCAGCTGATAATTGTTGATTGTTGACTAAGATTTTCAGTATAATAAACAATGTACCTGTGCTCTTTTTCAGGCTCCCCATAGTAGCTGCTGTCATGGCCAGGTGGCACTGAACGGAGACCCCACTGCCGAGGCCAGAATTGCCCACTGAGAGTTTGCCTTTCATATGGAAACTCTGATAAAGGGCACTTGAACAAATCCAACATTTTCTCTGAAGTGAACACATTCCCAGCTTATCCTCTTGATCCTTCAGATTGTTATTCACTGTGTGCACTAGAGGAGTGCCTGCAGATGGACTCAAGTAAGGTATTAATTCAATAATGAATCCAGCAGCTTACCAGTAGACTAAGACTCAAATTTCTAAACAATTCATCTTCAACACTGTTCATAAGTGAGAAACAGGTATCTCGAGGCTGGTAACCTTTTAGAAACGCCACGGTGACAGATTCTGCCTGACAGGTTTGATATTAATTTTGCCCACTGCATAAATATTGATGGGTTTAATGCTCAGCATTGCAGACTTAATCTTCTTAGCAGGTACGTTTCCAGATTTGGAGCTGTGCTGACTGCAGGGTCTCCCCTCCTTCCCCAGCGTGGCAGTGATGAGCTCAAGGTGCTATTTAGAGTTATTAGCCCTTGAATGGAAAAAGTTAATTGACAAGTGTTCACAAATGTTGTGTACTTGACCGTCTCAGAGGAGTGGCTCAATTTATATTCTCTCAGCCAAGTGAATTCAGGATCTTTAAGAGCTTCTGACACATTGAAGAAGGGATGGGGAAGGCTCATGAGGGAATAAGGACCCTGTGATAGAACTGCTCTTGTCGTGGTGGGGGAAACAAGCCAGCCAGGCACTGCTATTGCACTTCCACGTTCCCTTCAGGTTCCGAGGAAATCTCTGTGATTGGAATGAGAAGGAAGCAAAGATAAACAGGATTTCAGTGTGAGTGTTCTCTGAGAAGGTCTGTGTCCGTGGGGGCTCAGAACCCATCTCCATCAGCCAGACGTGTAATTTAGAACTCTCTTTCTTCAACGTCAAAGCTAATGACATAAAGGACATACAATATTGAGAAAGACCTAACTTTACTGACACTATGAAATATTAAGGAAGCAAGATAGGAAAAGAATATTAAAAAATGGGCATCAGTTTGCTGGTTTTTGTTTTCTGCAGAGCTCCCATTTGTTTATTCCTCAAATTTAAGTAACTTGGCTGCTGAAAGTTTATTTTTACTTTTAAAATAAAGCAAGTTTTAACCTGATTGTTTAAATTAATGAGCTGCTCTGCAAATTTTCTATTTTGAACTGTAGCCACTCTCATTCAGCCCTGCCAAACCAAATTCTTTGACCCAATTTCTAAGAATAATTTTCCTCCTGAAAGCTGAAAACAGCCACACCAATCTGTATTGTCCAGCCTGCTGAAACTGGGATTTTATAATGGAAATATGCAGAGCCCTCGGTGACCGTGATGTAAATGACTGGGTTTTTTGGCTTGTTTTTTTTTTTTTGCCAAGGCTATTCTGAGATTCTGAGGTCAGTACTTACATGGCTTGATGACAAGGGAATTAACTGCACAAATACCAGGTGAAATTAGAATTAAAAAAACCTCACTGGGAAAAAATACAAACATTCAATAATGTATGAAGCATAGATGTTCCTTTGGTTAAAGAGCTGGAATGATTTTTTTTACTTTTACACTGACAAATGGATACAAGGGGAAGGAAAGGATTTTGTGCTATTAACTAACATTCTTTAAAAAAATCTCTATGATCAATCCTTTAAAGATGTATTCTACAGAATGAAATATCCGGGTATCATATATTAACTGCCAGTTACCTGCAACCATGCAGATCATTTCCCCTTGCCTCTCCTTTCTCTCAAGGCTGCACACCCACGTCAGGGCGTGTATCTCACTGTCACCTCTTGAGTGCACCGTAAATCAGAGGTAGTTTTGCTGCTGAGCTGCTGTGCTTAAATCAAGCCGTGTGTATATTAATAAACTCCATAGGAGCTGGGTGCTGTAATCCTGACAGGGCTCTGAGGAGGCTGCCGTCAGTAACCTGGCAGAAATTGCACCCCAGTACCCAGGATTTGTATTTCTGCTCTTGCACTGGCTAGAGCAAGACTTCCGCTTGCTTCAGTTAATGTAGATTATGCCCCTTTAATCTCTCCTGTTGATATTATCACACACTGTTTTTCAGGGGGGATCATGATAGAGGCAGAATACACAGTCAGCCTTTCTACAAGGGCCCAATCTTGCAAACTCCTCACTCAGTGAGACCCTGGGGCACCAGTGCATAGCAAGGTCTGGCTGCACTAAGCCAGCAATAACAGGAACATCTCAGGGAAGAGCTGTTTGGTGCCACGTCCCCAAATCTCTCTGAGCAGAGTGGGAGGCGGCAGCACCAGCCCAGGCTGTCAAAGAACAGCAATTTCTGCTCTCCCAGCACAACACTTGCTTTAGACACAGCAATAAATACAGTGCCCAAGTCTGGAAGAAAGCTGGAGTAATGAGGAATTTGACACCTGGGAATTTGACCCAAGGAGAGAAGAATGGCAGCAGCACCTCAAATACTTGTTGCAGACACCAGGTTTTCCTGAGAGCCATTTTCCTCTTTCTGAAGTTGTAAACACACAAAGCAAATTTTGTAATGTGAACATCTCATGAACATGGATGAAGCATCCTCTGCAGCACATCTTCCCACTCACACATACTGGAATGTGGCAGGATGAGGTGCATGCTGTGCTCCAGCTACCCTAAGAACTGCCAAGGAGCCCAGTACAGTCATGCAAAAATAGCACCCAGAATAATTTACCATATAGTTGTGTTCTGCTTTGTTTCTTTAGAGGTATTTTTTCTGCTGGAAGCATACAAATATATTTCATAAAACTGATGTATCTTAAGACTAGAAATTTTGCCACTCCATCATTTGTTTGTTTCAGAGAGAGGACCTATCTCTGAATCAAGGCAAAGCAGGGATTTTATTCCCTTTGATTCAGAAAATGAGATCTGTACATTTCGAAAAGAAATATTTAATCATATTCAGATGGGCTAAAACAATGCTAGAAGATCTTGTCTAGATTTAACATTATAAGCAAAAATAGTCAAAAGCTCTTCCTTAATAAAGCTAACAAAGTAAGACAAATTTGAAGGAAAAATAGAACTATGATTCCGTACAGACAGCAGCAAGGATATACTCATAATCTGAAATAAAGATAACACCCAATTTATTTGCAGTCTATCTTTTAAGGGAGAAAAACATTTTTGCCTCTAGCTGTAGAGAACAGAATTATTTCCAATCCATCAAAGAGAAAAACACAGTACAGACCTCATCAGCCATATCATCAATAGCAGCATCAGTGCTTCATGGAAGACCCCAGCAGCAGTCCTGAGGACTTACATTTCCTTCAACCACCATTTACCAGTTGGAGAAAAGCTCTGCTGGGGCATGTGGGACTGGCATGAATTACTGTAGGTGCAGCAGAAAGTCCTGTCAAATCAATATCTTGCTTTCATACAAAGTCTGAGGACATAGTCTGACCACTGCTATCTCCATGGCTTCTCCATACTCTTTTGGAAAGAGCAGCATTGGTGTAGAAACCTGTGTCATCTCAACCTTGGGAAATATAAATGTATTTGTGCAGAATGGGCCTATTAGCTAAACCTCTGCTGCAGGGTGTTGCAGTGAGCCATGATCAGCAGAACCAAGGGGACCGGAAAGTCCTCTGGTTTGAGGCTCCTGCAGCTCAGAACCCCTGAAATTACGGAGAGCACCCCAGAAGCTGTGCTCTGTGCCTTACCATTGGCTTCAGTTCCCCCCACCTACCCCTTACCCCATTTGCTGTAATTCCTTCTCCCCGCCTTTGTAACACCCCCTGGTTAACGTTCTATTGGTTACTGTGGGTTTTCCACGCCCAAGTTGTTGGGGTACAAAATGGCCCCCACACCACGTGGCTGGTGGATTGCTCCATGGTTTTTACCATGCTCTAATGACCCCTTTCACCTACTGTCACTCTGACGTACCGAGAACAGCGAGTAATGACACAAGCCAAGTTCAGGAAGAAAGTGGTCATTTAATTAATTATAATTTGATTTATATAACTTGGTTCCCAATGATGACAGGAGGCTATTGGTTCATCGACCAGCCACCCCCTGTCCTATTGGCCAAAGCTCACAACACCTACTTCAAAATATTATTTCACTGTGTACAATAACAACTCTGAAAAACAGATTCCAGGTGCACAGATAAAAAACTAGTTTACAAAAATCCGTAGCAGTGTTTATCATAGCTTTCATGAGAAACACAGAGCTCTCACAGAATACTGCAGAAAGCTGAAAAATTTCTCTACCAAACCCCATGGAGAGCCCCTCTGCCTTTTTCCTGCCTCCTTCGCACACTGTAGCCATCAGTGGTCGAGGTGAACCTANACTGTAGCCATCAGTGGTCGAGGTGAACCTATTAGAAGTGTTTTGGTCTTTGGT
>VZTI01001991.1:0-39885 GCA_013397865.1 Struthidea cinerea
CAGGCTGTTCCAGGCACAGCCTCTACCAGCATGCCTGGACATCAATAGAAGCGTCAGCCACCTCTGTCTCTTGCCCGTGCCTTTGAGGAGTTTGGGCAGTCAGAGCAGAAGCAGCTGTCTCCATTTTAAGTCAACTGAGAGGAAACCTTCCTAAGCCCTGGGGATGTGTCCACAGTCAGTTCTGCTTCTGCCTTGGGCTATCCAGAGGGAATATGTTGTACAGACAGTGTAGCAGAACTCATTTTTCAAGGGCTACTGAGGTGAAAAATAACCATTCAAGCTGAGTCTTTCCACTTTTGACAATCTGCTGAGCCTTGAGCACACCTTAGGCTGTCCAACATGGTGAGGGGCTCCATCCTTTCTGGGGAAAAAGTGTGGGTGTGTCTGTACAATCACAGCTCTGCCAGCCCTGGCCCCCAAGGGTGGATGAAAGAGGGCACCGCTAAACTACTAGGTGGTGTTGCTCTGCACCCCAAACTGGCCTGCAGAAGGACAGATCTCCCTCATCTACTTAGGAAGACATGAGACTATCCAGAACAGGGCAGGTAGTGCTTTGGTTTCCCCTGTGCCCATCCTAGGAACAGGCAGACCTGAAGTTACAGGACCAGAAGCTAAGAGCCAAGGAGGAACAGCTGGAGAGGTACAAGGTGCAGCTGGATGAGTCCTGGCAGGAGCTTCGCCTGAAGAAAGAGAAGTTAAAGAGGGCCAAACAGCGCATCCAGCAGAGGGAGAAGGAGCTTAAAAGCATGACTGAGGTAAGCATAGCATCTGTGCTGCAATCCACAGGGGCCAGGAGCAAGGCTGGGGCTTCACACTCCTCACAAAGTCATGTCCTGAGCTGGGAATAAGGATATGTGCAAAGGGGTCTTGCCCCTGGGCAGTGATGGTCTCTATTCCCAGTCTCTCCAGCTGCTCTGCCTTGCAGCGCTCATGCCAGAAGTATGAGGAAGGGGAGCGAGCCTTGCGGGAGGCACGCTGGATAGAGTCCAAACACCAGGAGGGGCTCAGGGCCATCCAGAGACAGATGGAGCAGCTGAGGCACCATCAAGAGCTTCTGCACCAGGTAAATGCCCCTTCACCTTCCATTCTCAGCCTGTGGCTAGTATGCCAAGGGCCTGGACCTCTGTCAACAGCTTTTCTTTCTCCTGGGGATGGGGCAGGATCGGCTAAGCATGGCTCAGCAGAGGAGGCAGCTTGAACAGTTTTGCAATGAGCTCTCACACAAGAACCAGAAGATGCTGCTGACTGAAGACCAGGGCTTCTGTGCCCCTACGGATGGCGTCTCCGGCACACAGTGTAAGACTTCTTGTGTGCTGCTGATGGGAAGGGATGTATTGGAGGCAGATATGCTTGTATTCTGCTCAGGAGAGATGTTCCTGGGAGCTGTTTTAGGTCACCTGTGTATAAAGCTCAGCTGTGAGTTTGCCTCCTCATCTTGTGCAGGAGCTCATCTAAGCTCTCTGAGCCAGGGCAGTGGTCTGAGGGAGTAGAAAGAGAGAGGTTGCTGGGTTAAAGCCCATTTGCGCTGGAAGTTTGGGGAGGGCTCTGTTGCCCATACATATGGGCAGCAAAAAAAAGGCATTGATCTGTTTTCTCCATCTCCGATCTGTCCAACAGCAATGGCATCACCCAGTCAGGTGTCTTGTGTAGGCAGGATGCACTCTCAGCACAATCTGTGGGAAAGCAGGGACAACACAGCCAGCTCCATTGCATTCTCTGCTATGCTACAGCTGCTGAAACACAAAGCCCAGATGGTGAGGCAGTGGGATGAGGGGCTGGAATACACTTGGAAACAGCTGGTGGGAGCAGGGCTGGGTAAAGTGTGACTTGAGACTGATATACATAGGGTGGGGTGTTTCGCGAAGTCATTACTGTGTTGCTGGGATGGGCAGGCTTGCAGAAGCCATGGACAGTTAAAGAAGTAATAACAGACATAAGGACAGATGGCTCCTCACAGCTTGTCTTACATTCATGAATAACCTTAGTTGGCTGGAGTTGTCCCTCTCCCACCCCATTCCTGGGTGGGAGAAGCCAGCTCTGCCCAGTTCTGGCTTTGTGATGTCCCCATCCTCTTCTGTCAGCCCCTGCTTCCCTGTTGTGCCCTTGCTCAGGCAGAGATGCTCTTGGAGCCTTTGTCTGTAGGTCCCACTCAGAGTATGAGGTTATGGGCATCAGAGGGGCCCCTGTGCACCCCAAAGGGTACCGTGGATGAGTGCCAGCCCACTGCTCCCTGCATGAGGGATGGTTTGGGACACTTCTCTCAGACACGAGCATCATCCTGGACAGTGCCTGTTTCTGTGCCACTCTCTCATACCCATCCCTTCCATCCCTCTCTTCTCAGGACCATGATTTCTTGGAAGGTGAGCGCATCTTCCTGGATTCCCTGAAGAAAGCGCCCCACTGTCCATGATGCCATTCCCATGACCTACAAAGGGACAATGTGCCCTCAAGCAAGGGGAGGAAAGAGAACAATAAATACTCCCAGTTGTCAGCTGCTTCTCTTTCTAAACACTGTCAGAATGCTCCTCACATGAAATCCATCCCTGTGGGTTGTGGGGCCAAGGAGATGGAGGCAGTACCGTGGTTTTCCCTCGTGTTCCCACCATTAGCTCCTTTACCCCCGTGTTATGTGTCCTGCCAAAGATGTAGTAGTTCCAGGTGTTGCTGTTGTTTGCATTCATATCACCGGGTGTGTTTTTGCTTCCAGTGAAAGTAGCCTCTGCTATCTTCACTTATCAAACAGAGCATAAGTTATGTCAAAACGTAGCACAGAGGCATTTTCAGCCCTGGGGGAATCTGCTGGTCCTACTAGAGGGAAATGAATGTTTACATAGCAAAGTAAACTTCTTTGTATTCAGAACCAACATCCCAGGAAATTAAATTAAGTATAGTCGTCTTTCATTACTTGCCCCCCTTCCCTGTCTGTTTTTTCATTTTGTTTCTCTTCAAGCCAGATTGCCCTATAGACTTCAGTGGGAATGTTCTGCTGGTGCCATAATGCAGCTGCACAGTCACTTGGCTTGGCTCTTACTGCTTGTTACAGTCATGTGCTTATTACTGTTACTGCTCATTACTATTACTGTGCTTATTACTGTAGGAGAGCAGTTTCCTTCAGTCTTCAGGGTTGTTCAGGCTTGGTTTGAGTTTGTGTGTCACCTGAAGTAAAAATCCCAGCCCTGCAAGCACTGTGGAGTCCTGTTGATACAAAACAGACTGTTAAGACTGTGGTTTTCCCTGCCTGGGACAGCAATGTTCACAGAGCTGAGGAAGCTGGGAGATTTTCTTTTGGTAACTTCCTCTTCCACCTCTTCTTTATAGACTCGGGGGTGATATGGGGCAGTAGTTGCCTACTTCTACAGAAAGCATGAGGATGCCATGACGCTGGTAAGTGCTGGAACTTTTCCAGCATCAGTGGGACAGTTCGTTTGCTTCAGTCTTCCATCAGGTCCTCAGCAAGGAATGCAGCATGCTAAAGGGGTCTGGGATGTAGCCAACACACAGGGTCAGTGAGTGAGATGTGGCTGCGGGCTCTGGGGCCTGGCATTTGTCTGGGATCTGTTACGGTACAGACTGGGTACTTACTGAGCCGTCTTCCACCCAGCTAACAGCACCCTGAGGAAACAACTTCTGAAAGACCTTTTGGAATGAGTATTTTAAAATAATTCCAAGAGGACTTTTGCCAGGGCATGCTTGAGCAGTCCTGGTCCCATGTGCATGTGGGTGGGTGCTCTGACCTAAGCCATCATGACAGCATTCTGCATCACCCCTTCACACAAGAGAAGGGTGGTACAAGACATGCAAGAAAGCCTGTGTTGGAATTTGTGAGGCTGCTCATTTACCATCCTCCACAGTTCAAGTTTCTGCACCACTGATCTCCAGTGTCCTTGGACAGCGATAGAGAGGAGCACACCTACAGCATTTACTAGGGAGCTGGCCTCCTCTTCAGTCACTCTGGTGTACACTGTCATGCCGGTTTCTGGCATTCCTGCACACCCACAGATAGGCAACTGGGAACTCTCTGCTTCTTTGTAGAGAGTGGCAAAATCTCGACTTCTCAGCTCCTGGCTCCTCTGTGCTGGCAGTGCTGGGAAGTGTGTAGCCAATGGCAACAGGTGCTCACAGCGCCGGCAGCTGTGTTCCAGAGACTACTTAAAGAGGACATCCATAGATAAAAGCAAACCCATGGCCAGGTTGAAATCTTGCTCTTAATTCTGCAGCAGAGCCAATCAGTAAGGCTGGCAGTGTAGAGTTCTCCCAGAGATGCCCTGCCTTTCTTCTGTGCAAGGATCACAGTTCTCCTCTTGCCTGTTTATGGAACAAATAGTCAGGCCAGACTGGATTTCTTCCTCTTCCAGCTCTGTTGTTGCCTTTTACTTGTGCCATCCTTTAGAGAGATTAATCTGATTAAACACATCCTGAACAATGCTGGCAGAGCTGTCTTTATTTGGATGATCTTGGTATCTCTGCCAGCTGGCACAGAGCTGGGGAGCTCAGCAGAGTGCAGGGGAGAGTGGCAGCTTTTTGCCTGGCTGCGGTCACTTTTCCCAGTGGGATGTTGCAGGGTGGGAAGACTGCAGCTTTGTAGGTGGTCAACCTGCACAAGGTCAGTGGTTATGTAGCTGCCTTCTCCCACCAGCTACCCGGGCAGGTGGGCCTCAGTCTCCTTCAGTTGCTTGCTGAGCATCACGTACCGAGTGTGGACAGGTGGAGCAAAAGCAGAGTTGTAGAGCTGCTGTGGCTGGGGCAGATGCCTGGTGGTGGCTTCTGCTTTCTGCTGTGATCTGCAGGTGTCTTCATTACCTCCCATTCACATGTTTAAGGCTCCAAATACCATCATGCTCCTGCCCTTACAGCTGCCTGCTCCCAGCTCCAGTTCCCAGTGACTTTCTTTGAGGATCCCCCTTTTTTTCAACAAGTAAGAGCCTTCAGCAAGTGACTGAGATTGTGCTGAAATGCCCCCTGCTGCCAGTGTTCAGGGCTGTTACTACTACCCTGGAGCTCTTTGAACTCTTCACCTGCTCTGAAGGGTTCTGGGCTCTGGTTTAAGTCAGACTGAGTGAGCTGGTGAGGGGACCCCAGTGGGAGTGCAGGTGTTCTGCAGTTCCAGTACAGGTTGTTTTATGCCCCTCCAAGCTTTGAATATTTGTTCCCCAGTGAGGGAAAGGTCCTACATTAAACACACACTTTACATTCCTAGTTTTCCATTAAATGCTGCTTTGTTTCAGTTTAAATAACTACTAATCAGTTTATTAGAGCACTGTATCAAGTAACATACATATGCTTTGAATATTTACTTTGAATTAGATAAAGCTGACTGTCTTTTATCCCTTGTATCCTCCATAAAGAAACTTCTGATAGAAGAAACAGTGGTTGCCAATGAGTTTTAATTTTTGTGAATACTGCCTTTAGTATGCATTTATGATCTCACATCTCAGATCCCTTGCTGGCAATTAACAGCTTGGACAGAATTTTACAGTGAATTTTGGAATTTCATTAATTTTACCTTGGAATGAAGTTAGAAGGAGAGGGGGAGTCTGTGGTATTGGCTGTGCAGCTGGATTTTTCGAAGGGAAGCATAAGAATTAAATAATGAAACAAAGGAAGTGTTTTAAGAGTAAGTTCAGCTCCATCCTTAACATTTTTTGAAATGCTGGTAAATTATTTCAAGAGTATGTGCTTTTTGGTAACACCTCTTTTTTTTCATCTTGCCTTTGTGTTTATATTCTTTGCTCTAGGTTTTACAAGGGGTTTCTGCTCACAGATGAAAGATGAATTAAGGTATAATCAAACAACACAAATCCTCCCATTTTGCCTTTTCCATGCATTGTGATAGAAACACAAACACCTAACAGACAAAGATTACAGTGCTATATGCATTTCAAATGTTGCCTCAGGGCAGTAATGTACATAGCTAGTTTACACTGATCAGCAAAAACAGATGCCCTAATCAGGCACAAAAGGGCATTGGAACTGAAATAAGGAAGCAAGTGGCCTCTTGGGGATACAGTCTCAGGACGACTTGCCATTCCTGTTACCAGTCTTACAATCTGAAAGTCACATTCAGAATATTATTTATTACACCTTGTTATAGAATTTAATAGAGTATGCAAAAGGGAAATTGAAAGGCTTGTAACCAACCAAATCCTTTGTTCAACGTCTTTTTGTCCTTCAGCAGCTGAAAATATTTTCTGAAAACAGAAACTTCCAAAATTTGTAAGTTGGAAGAAAAAGGATATATCACTAATAAGACCTCTCCATAATCTCCATTTGCATTTCAAAGGAATTCTGTTGCTATTTTGGAGCAATTTTCTCTCTTCTTCAGTCTCTGTTTCTTGCACACATACAGAACTGTGCAGAGAGAGAAGAGAGATAGAGACAATGGCATCTTTTGGATAGCACAATTACTTGACAGATGTCAGTCTTTTTCTGCTAAAGTAGATGGACTAATACAATACCCCTCACAAGAAACCAAGTTTCATTCTGCTGTGCTTTCTGTAATAGCATTGGCCTGTTATAGCATATGATCTGTGGCCAGATCATAAAGACTCAGATGCTTACAGTGGGAATTGAAATACCTGCAAATCAATGATCCTCTTGGTTAACTATAAAGGCCTTGTAAACACCATAAGCAGCTGCATTTTTTAACTTATCTTTTCCAAATACCTACAGTATCACCTCTTCACATGCTCAGAAGTGCCTCTGTCTGGGAAAGATAGTTCCCTCCTGTTGAGGCTCTTCTACTGGGCTGATTTGTCTGCTTCACACTTCAAGGAAGCAGAATTGGCACACATCTTCAAGGGTGGATTACTTTGAATGGATGCAGATAGTGGCAATCATTAACATATACTCAATATTTCTTATTTGCAATGTTGAGACAGCTCCCTGCTCTGAATGCTAAATTGTTTTAGAACAGCATGCTAAAGCTCTTAAACATGCACTGGATAAGAAAGGAACTTGGATATTTTACTCTGGGATGTGGATTCCACTATAAACAGAGGAAGCGTTTAAAAAGTTAAACAGGGAAGTAATTTATGCCATCGTGTCTAAGACACATTTTGAAGCTGGTTCTTATCTCCATGTCTTATACTAACTAAATCAATTTCACCAGCTAAGGAGATTTGGGTTACGGGAATGTTTTCTGACATGCACTTTTATCAGCTCTTTATTTTACATTTGCACTTACAAGTCAAAACTGCATTTCAGTGGAGTAGTTTACTACGTATCCTTCCACTATGAATTGTAATTCTTATGGTTTACAGTGTCTTAAAATTAACCATTAGTGTTTATTACCAGTTTTGATGACTCTTTCTTTGTCAGGGATACTTTGTTTTCCTCTCAAGAGAAATTGAGAATATATTTTCAATTTAGGAGATCAAAACACAAATCATATTTGTGTTTTAATTTAAAACCTTAGTTCTGAGTGGAAAAAGAAACAAACCAAAAAACATCAACAGCAACAACAAAAAAGGTAGCCTGAATCTTGGAGGCATAAGCAGTTCATAATACTTCTTTCTTGTCACCATTATCATGTCTTCCACCTCAGATTGTCATAGGTTCTTTTGTTTTTTATAATGAATAATTTTTAAAAAGACATTTGTTATTTTGCATGAATTCTAATGGAATGTTAAAAAATTAAAGTCACCCAGCTCTTACAAGAACATTCTTTGCAGTATGCTTACATAGTATTTTAAAATACAACATAACTCATATTTCAAGAAATTTTAATTTTAATTAAATAAAAAATATCTGATTCCCATTATCATGATTGAAATTTATAAAGATCTAGCTTATATTATGTCATCTATTGTCTCAAGCAACAGATGATTCAATATTTCTGTATATCTCAATCTTTCCACTTTGTTTCCTGTGGAGACAATTTACTGAAGAAAAGTGAAAGTGCAATCTAAATTAGAAGACTTGAAGTACTTTGTTTAAGTATATACAGATGGATTAAATGTAACCTTAATCTAGCAAATTATGTGGTCCTCAGGTACAGTATGGCCTGGCTGTTTCATATTCATACGGGTTTTATTCCCATAAGTTCATAATATTTCTGCTGTGGAAGTCTAAACTATGAAATAAAATTCTTAGACATATATATTTAGGAAAATCTAGCTTTGAAGAACTAATTCTAATATCAGAATTTTTTTACATTTTAACAAAATATGTTTCATATTCTTTAAAACTTATTTCCGAAACTATTCTTTTTAATCTCTTGTGGAAGACATTTGCATGAAACCTCTCTGTATGTGTTCTTTGTTCTATATATGTTTTCCTTACAGCTGAAACTCTCCCTAAATCTAGCATGTCTTTACTTTTCCTCTAAAGTTTCTTAAATTGTATCTTAACTTGCTCATTGAGGCATCTAAATTCAAATTAAGTACTCTTTTAGAACATGTGTATTAAAAGCAGAAAGGACTGAATTAATCAGGAAGGAGGTTTGTTTTTACATTGTCTCTTTTTCATTTACAAAACATTGTGATTTCTATATACAAATCATTGTGGTTTCTATATATGTTTCATAATTAGTAAATATATAGTTAATGCAACAGAAATGGATAGAAAAACTGTAAATAAATAATTTCTGCTATATTTAGATAGCTGGCTTTGATGCTGTAGTCACAGCTTCTGACAAGGAAAGCACAAAGTTTTAAAGAAAAAAACTACAAAATAAATAGCTGATGCCAAATATAAAATCTAAAAAGAAAAAAAGTTTTTACAAGTCATAAATGCCTAGGAATAAGAAACTACTTTTGCAAATATTTAGTAATTGTCCAAGATCTTTAAAAGAAAAAAACCAAAACCATAAAGTGACAAGCTAGAGTGAATTGAACTCATTGCTCTTCTACTGAATTTTGTTTTCATTCCAGAAAAAAATGAAAAAAAAAAAAAAAGGAAATCCTGATTAAGTAAAAGTAAATAGACTTAGGAATTCTGTACTAAATAGCAAATTCATTCATGATATCAGATTAGCCATTTTCTAGACACAAGTATATCTTTTAACGTATCTTATTTTAAAACACAGTTCAGATGAAGCAATAAAAAATGTAAGAGAACAGATATTGCTCTGAAAAAATAATTAGTTAAGCATTAAGTCTAATATACCACAATATTTTGCACCCAAACTGTTTTAAAAAGCGCTGCATGATATATAATGATACTAGTTCAATCACAGGATAAATTAATAGTCACATAAAGCAATTATGACTGTGCACAGCAAGGCTACTATCTAGTTTTAATTCATTTTAGGACAGCTTTTATAATGTTGTACTATTTCTTAACTCTTGATTCTGCCTTGATACAGAACAGCCTTCCTTAGAAACATGTTAGTCATTTTACACAAAGAAAAGATATCAGTTGTCTGACATGGACAGGAAATCTTTCTGAATATTCTGCAAAGCACTCTCTAGTGTTTATTGATTACCTGACATTCAAGCATCTCTTATTTAGTTGTTTCTTCCTTGGCAATCTCATGGATTCAGATTTGTTTGTTAGCTGATATTAAGAAAGATAAGTATTGATATGTCTGGTAACAAACTGGATGTATACATTGCACACTGACATAAAAATGATTCACCAAAATGATGGGGAAGGTCACCAAAAGAAAAAAAGAAAAAGTGTGAAGGAAACTTTACATTGATCAATACTCCTGGGAAGGGAGGCAAAAGCCCTCAAAAGTCATATAAACTTCCATCAGAGAGACAGAAGACTAACATTAAAATAGTTTCACTATGTCCTGGAGAGCAAATGAAAGACAAGTATTTTTAATCTTAAACTGAGCACAGTACTTATACATAACGTAAGAAGTTGAAAGTTTGGTCTGGGAAACTTAAAGCCAATGTTAGAAAGATTAAAAATAGGGCTGGGAAGTAATGGCTGCAAGTTTATCTGGCTTAAACATCAAGACATCTTGACGCAAAATATGAAAGGTGCAATTAAGGCAAGGAGAATGATACAAAAACAGTGATCTCTGCAATGCCTGGAAAGGGATTTTAAATGTAATGAGTGGAGTAGCTGTATAATTCCCTGTTGTCTTCTGTCCTGCCAGTCCTGGGAATCTGTTCAGCAGAATAGAAGCATACACAGTGGTGTGAATTGAAATTTATTCAATTTTTCATGTACGTATACCCCATTTTTCCAGAAATCCAGAAGTTCTTAATCTTACTGATTTTATTTCTTCTTTCACTCTCCAGTACCCTCACACTGTATTCTCTGAAATAGCAATACATATGAATTATATATGGATATATATTTTTATATAGTTTTTAATATATATCATTTATATATGGTCTTATATGTTCCATATATATGAAATAACTATCTCTATATTAATTTAACAGTGAAAAAGTAATTTGGGTTTCCCTTTTTTTTTTTACTCAGTACTAACATTTCTTTTTTGTCCTGTTCACAGGGAAGGTAAAATATTCACCCTAGTTCCTCATACAAAGGGATATTTGTAGTTGTTAGTTGGGCTGAAGTCTAACGGGTCATCAGGAACTTGGTATATGAAGGGCTGGAAAACGGAGATAATTTATCACTATGGGTCTGAAAAGGAGTTTGGACGAAAAGCTGATACGCCTTTCTATATGCAAAGCAGATCTTAGAGGAGCATGTAGTCATGCAACTCATGTCCTTTTTGACCAAAATCTTGCCCCTAAAATTTTCTGTTGCTGTGGAAATTTCACCTAGCATAACAAATCATAGAACCATAGAACAACTTGGGTTGAAAGGAACCAGAAAGATCATCTGGTTCCAAACCCCCTGCCATGGACACAGATGTCACTCACTAAACCAGGTTGCTCAGAGCCCCATCCAATCTGTCTTTGAAGACTTCCAGGGATGGGGCATTAACAATTTCTCTGGGTAACCTCTTCCAGCTCCTCACTAACCTATGGGTAAAGAAACTTTTCTTTAAATCTAATCTATACATCTCCTGGTTCAGTTTAAAAGTATACCCCTTACCCTGTGTAAAAAGTCATTCTCCCTCTTTTTTAAAAGTTCCCTTTAAGTACCAGAAGACCACAATGAGGTCTCCCCAGAGCTTTCTCTTCTCCAGGCTGAACATCCTTCCACTCTCACAGCCCATCTTAATAGGCGAGGTGCACCAGCCTGTAATAATTTTTGTGGCTTCCTCTTGCTCAGGCATGTCCACACCCTCCTTTTGTTGGGGCCTCTGGAGCAGGACAAAGCACTCCAGGTGGGGTCTCATGAGGGCAGAGTACAGTACTCAGTATCATTTACAAATAAGCATTCATTTATTGTCAATCAGGTCTTGTGACAAATGACTGTGCAAATTCTTTAATATTTAGTTAACTGAGTGTCATAATATTCTTCCAAGTATTCTGTGTGAATGACACTATCATCATTTTAGAAATGACATACAGAGGCCCAGACAAGCTAAACAACTGATCCAAGGTTTCCAGGGTACCCTATCTCAGATTATGTATTGAGACCACTTCCAAAACTCCAGCTACTGTCCTATGTTAAACATCATTTTTCAGGGAGTATAAGGGCCCTTTTTTAAAGCAGTTTCTGTATGTCAGGTAAGGAGCAAGGACAGAACACAAACACAGAGGTCATTCTTCAGTAATCAGAAACTGCAGCTAGCGAAAACTCTATTTAACATTCTAATCTAATCAGGTGAGGCATGGAGAAATCTGGACATGAAATTCATGGTAAGAAAGAATTTCTTCCTTGTTAGAATAAAAACGTAGAAAGATCAGCCTTCATGCTTCAGGCACAGCTTTCCTTAGTACATGTACCTCTGCTAAAGCACTTTGCATTAGCTGCTCTGAGTTACAGAAACTACACTAATTTAGGAACTCACCTGATTTGCAATAGTAATTCCTAAGTCTCCACATTCCTGGCAAGGTAACCTCTGCCTTTCAAAGATGCTTTCTATCTGTTCCTCACTGACCTGGTATCTAGCCTAAGAGATATGTTTTGGATTATGAAAGGGTTTCGTTTCCTAATTTCAAGGTCTTCGCCCTGAAATGAGTCTCGTCTCTTCCACAATGACTTAAAGTGTGTTTGTTCATGCATATACACATAGATGTTCACTGCAACCTGCCTCATAATTACAAGTGTTTCTTGCAGTGAAGCTTTCGTGTGTTTGCTTTTAATATTCTCAAAAGTACACACTTTTAAACATCTATCCTTAAGACTTAGGTCTTCTCATCCTTCACAGATAATTTTCCTGGCCATTAAAGAAAAATGTCCACATTCTTTTAGGGTATGAAATTACTACTTTACACAAGGCATAAACATACTTAAAATTAAAGTATTTTTGATTAAAAGCCTCTTTTTAAAGTCCCAGGACTTTAAAAGTGGTTTCAAACATTCTTTTATCTGGTTTCCCTAAGGATCTCTATTGCTGAAATCAGGCTGAAGACAAACCCTTTCTATAGGCATGGAGTATAATGAGTCAGAAAGTGAAAAGGAACAAACATGGGGTCAAAGCAAATACTGATACAGCATAGAAGGCACTCTGAGGGAGAGACTAGATGCTAGCTTTTAAGTACTGGGCAGCAAAAGTTTCTGCAGTTTCAGCTTCTTAATTGAAGGATTAAGAAGCTAGTTCACTGTACAAAAATCAAAAAGATCAAAAACAACCTAGATGCAATGTTTGGAATCATGTTCAAATCTCCAGCTACAAGGGTGATTGGAGATTTGACTGTGGCTTAAGGAGTGAGATAATTCTGAATTCTGATCTGAAACGTATCGGTTTGGGGAAATATATATTTTCTCCTGCAGTTAACTGTTCGACAGGTCAGTCACAATTGTAAGATTCAGGATTTGCTAGTGTGCTTATTAGGTGATATTTATCCTTAAACCTGTAAGTTTCTTTTACAGAAAGTTTGCCAAACAGTAGATTGAAATAACTGTCCTTAATTGACTAAATGCAGTGTAATGACATATCACATGGGGGTTTCTCATGTAACAGGCAGCTTATAAACTCCTACAAAGCTGCATTCTCTTCTTCAACAAAAAAAAAGTATTCAGTACATGTTTTTTTGGTTTTTTTTTTAATTTTCACTTTCTCTTTTTGATTTGTTTTCCAAGTAAGCTTTTGACAGTTTAGAAAGGCTTAGGTTTGGAAATGGTTTCAGGAGGTGGATTTTCCTTCCCAGAAGGTGAGGCCAAGGAATGCATCAGTCACTCTTGTTGCTTTCTGACAGTTCAAGTCACCAGAGGCATTTGATAAACTTTAATCACTGTCACAACGGTAAAGGTCACACATGGGACCAAAAGCAGAAACCAGCTACAATGCTGAGACATAAGTGAGTGAGAGGGGAAGAGTGTGTGCACACACACATACGTATGTGCACATGAGACAATGCATTTTGCAATAACACTCTCAAAAAGTAACATGTTTATTTTCAGTTTGAGATACCGGGAACATATGATGCTCTTAAATGCTTTTCTGAATACAGCATCTTTTGGGTTTTTTTAATTGCTTGTGAACATACAGCAATTATGTCAGAAAAAGTGGTACTTTTTGCACACCTCTAAATTTAAGAATAACATATACCACACAGCTATTTGTTTTTCTGCCACATGGAGAATTATTGACTTGAGCAGAAACCCCAACATTTGAATCTATTTGGTTTTTTAATAATTATAGGCATTTTATTAAAAAGACCAGAAATTTTCCCTCAGATGTTCAAGGCATTTTGGTCTATTAAAATGGTAACCTATTTTGGGATTTGAAATTTCTGAAAATTTCCCAAATTCAGAAGCTGCAAGATATTTGTTTGTAAAAATGGTGATATATTGAAAAGTCAGGCCCAATATGTCTCAACTGTTTAGAACAGGAGGCTGGAACAGGAAAGAGCCTTGTGCCTCCTCCAGCTTGATTTCTAGGATCCGTCACCCTCTGTTATTAATAAACTTTCTTTTTTTATCTATAATATGATTTTTTGTCATTGTTTACTGGTTTTTTTCCATTGTTTACTGGTTTTTTTACTATCGGAGTACTTGTAATACCACATCATGCCAACACCCTAATTCTGAGGTGGAACCCTGTTGTACTAAGTAATCTACAAGAAGTGCATGGTCAAGAGATGGCAACAGACAAGTCTAGAAAATATCATTTAGTAAGAAAGTAATAGTCAGTGTGATAGGCAATAGGCTGAAAATAATCTGGAGCAAACTCTTGCCAAATATATGCAGATGACAGCAATTAACTTCTGAAGAATAGAAAATAACTGAACATTCACAAGAACTTGCCATGCAAAACCATACACTTCTCTACTTAACCAAATTGGTGTCTACAAAACAGGTTATACTTTCTTTGCAAAACCGCTTCAATCAATTCCTAGAGGAATTATTTAAGGCCATATGTATGAAATCTCAAGCGCTGCCTTCACCAAAGGCTCCATAAAATCTTGGCAAACAGCAAGATGTGAACTACAGCAATCTGCAGGAAGTGCTTTCCTTCTATCCAATGCAGTCTCTTAATAGAAAATGCAGTCCATAGCTCATTATATGCAGACAGATTTAGTGTTATTTTACATACCCGATCTACAATACACAAAAAAAAATCCGCAGATCTCCTGTGCAACAAGGGGTTTTTTTTTTAAATAAGGTTCTTGAATTCAGTATAATTTTCAAATGTCATTGCTACATTCACTGATGCCTAGAATATATCACACTTATTTATCACACTTATTTATGAAGAGCCCTATGTGATTTAAAATAATTAAGATGTAGGCATACTATTTCTTTTTCCATAGTTGTTGCTCAGTAAGTTTTGAAAAGTAAATTCAGATTCTTCATCACTGGAATAGTTTTAACAGCCCTTGTGGTCTCCCTTTCATGTGACTCTCAAAGAAAAAAATGTTAGCAGAATTATTCATGATAGTTTATAATGTTTGTAGAAATCCTAGCACAATTAACACTGCTGTTCACACAGTACAAGCATAGGATTTGCAGTACAATCTTCAAGGTTCAAATGGTACCAAAGGGCTAACACAGGATGTAAGTTACCAGCTTTTTCCTTGCCTAGAAGTAGTACAAAGCTTTCCTAATGTTGATGCAGGTATGTGTAATTTTTCTCCAAACATAAAAGTCCCTGAGCCCACACGAAGTGTATGAGAACTATATATCACCTCAAGAACTAACCCAGCATATTACTGAAACACTTTTCCACAAATTTAGTGTTTTTCCAAGGCAGTTCCTATTTTTCTAAGTAAAATAAAACTTTCTGAGGTATTCAGCTCACTCCCTCTTCCTCTCTCTCTCTCGCTCTCAATCTCTCTCTCAAATATCTCTGAAATGTGTTTGGTTTAGCTTAAAAATAACTGTGCTTGTATTTTATCTAAAGAGATGGAAGCCTCTGTTCTAATATAAGGGTCAAAGAGAAAACGCTAGAATCAGCTGCCACATATTTTTATTTTTTGAGAGAGAACACAAATGACTGAGAACTTATCTGCCTTTTAGATAGCACCTCTCTCCAAGATTTTGAGACAGCCAAGCCCAGCAAAGAAAATAATTCAAATCTCTGAAATCTTGCAAAGCTTATACTGGAAGTTCTCCAAGGTAATTTTATCACTCCTGCTTTCATATAAGAAAGGATATATATACCAGCCCAGACATATTTAATTTTTCAAACAAGATGTAATGCACCTCGAGAGCCACCAAAAAAAGACGTAGAAAGATCTTTCAAATCTGAGATCACCAGGGAATATGAACTCCACACTGAGTTAACTAGGAAACCATTTTACAGGGTTTGTTCTTAAATCATTGGAGTCATCTTCATTGATCAATGAAGACATGACACATCAATTGGGAGCCTCAAACTTGTGACAAAACTACAGGGATTTTCAATATTAAAAAAAAAAAAAAAGGCAGAAAACCCAAATTATCTCACAGTATCAATCAGTGGAAATTTATAGCTCTCCCACAGTAGTACCAAGAGAGCTGCTGGCTCTTTTTTCTCCAGCTTCTCTGAAGCTTTAACTCTGTAATTCCTGAGGAAAGTATTATACACATCTATCACTTTTTATTGAATTTTTGAAGAAATTAATGTGAAGAAATTTAATACTAAACTTTAATGTTTAAGCAGAATTATATTTTAAAGGTTATGAACAGTTTTGTGGAAATCTATTATTAGCAACTAGATGATGATGATGATGACGACGATGATGATGATGATAACTTAATCCTTGACATGACATTTCACAGTATTTCATATGTGCAAACCTGTAAATGCACAAGCCTATAGGATTAATGAACTTCATAAAGGAAAAGCTGCCAAGAAACAAGATTAAATGTTTAAAAATAGACTAAATTATAACCTTATGCCTTTGAATACTGATTCTCCTCAGCTGGAAAGGATGAAACAGCAATCTATCTCTGCAAAAGTTCTAGGCATAAGAACCTAAGCCTAAAGATGATTAGTTCTAATCCTAGCTCAAACAAAGGGTATGAAATTATGTTAGAATTAAAGTAAATATCATTTGCACTAGCATTTATTTCATAGTTGAATTTATTTCAAAATACTTGGGTCTCCTCTGATGGTGATTCTAATTTTTAAGTAAAGTTTCTTTCATTGCCCATAAACCCTGCTCCCTGTGGAGCAGCCTTATTTTTATTTTCCAAGCTTCAAAATATATGGAAAATTCTGCCTATCGTTCCTGTCCTGTCCAATCACAATATTCAGAGACACAGCGTAGCCACATTATGCTACATATTTTTTCAATATTAATTTAAGTAAATATAAGTAGATTTAATTATTTAAGGAAATGTAAGTAAAAATACTAAGTTAATTTGGGTAAGTTTAAGTCAAGTAGAAAATCTATTCTTCAGAACTCCGAAAACTATTCTTACCTCCCTCACTTTCAATCCTTACAACTTGTAGAGAATAGAGGATGTAAGTAGGAATCTCCAGAAAGTGAGAGCTGAGAACCCATATTGCAAATCTCTTTGCAACTAGATCATAGCATCTCAGAATTTTCATATGTCTTGGGGTGACTTTATGATGCTGTGTCCCCTATCATCTGCCCTATGCCACACATGAATTCTGTGCCTTTAAAGCTAGCTCCAGGAGAGAGGGCAGGAAGGTGGTGGGATTCTTTCGGTGGCCTGTGTAAAAAACACAGGTAACTCCCTCGGTTTCTCTCCCCAGCTCTCGGCTCTGCAGCAGGGCAGAGAAGTGCATGCTTTTTGCTTTTTAGCTAGCTTCTTGTTAGTTAGCTGAAGCAAGTTTTCCTGGGACTGTGGTTTCTTTCTTGTTTCTTCTGGAACTGTTCAGCAACACCAGAACATCACAGGGAGGCCCCACACTGTGGCCCGAAGGGGCCCACACCGCACCCCAGCTCTGGAGAGAGCAGAGCCACACCTACAGAAAGGACTCTGAATCTAACTAGGTCTTCTTTGTTAAAAGTGTTTTGGTCTTTAGTCATTGTTTAAATAAGTTAATGGGAAATGTAACAAGATTAAGAAATTTGGGGGGGGGGTTAAGCTGGCTTGTTTGGATAGGTTAAGAAGGGTTCTGTAAACTAGTAGTTTTGGTAGGTGTTTAAGCACAAACAGTTTGTTTAGGGGGTTGGGATCTCCTGGAAGTACTGTGATGGACATCACTGCTTCTTAAAGCACAGGACGTCATTCCCGCATCATCCATAAAGGTACGGATTGGACAAAAAGGACAGCCAATGGAATCGTCCCCTGGACAAATGATTGTTCAGAAATGAACCGTGGAACGAGCCAATCATATCAGACATGCAAATGAGGGATTGAAAGTGAACTGGCCAATCGTGAGCTGACCCAGAGACTATATAAACTGTTCTGGTGCCCAGCTCCCGGTTCTCTGGCGGTAACTTGCCTACTGGGGGTGCGTGTAGCGTTGCGCCCGTGCTGTTGTGTTTCTTCTGCCTTGCCATTCATGGTATCTGGGCTGCTCTCTGTACCCATTCCCAGTTACTGTTTGAATAAATAACCAGTGTTAATTGGCAATGTGAAGAGAGTGTTCTTAACACCGTCACAGCAAGAGGTTTTATTATTTAACATTATTAATTTTTTTCTTCCCTCTTGTGCCTGCATGCACCCTGCTTGTAAATAAATAGGTTTTTTTCACTTTCCTCCAAGGAATTTCTTTCCAAACCTGGTGTGGGAGGGGCTGCTGAAACCTGCCTTTCATTAGAGGACCTGTTCGTTTTGGATGTTTGCTCATAATTTGTCTCAAACTGGGACATCATACAACTTATCATTAGACATGATCTGAGGTCAGACAAGTCACCAGACCTCACATTTTCTAAGATTTTAAAAACTATCTCTGTTTTCCTGTACTGCTGAAGTGTCAGGTTGCTTAAAAGGTAATTAAAAGTTCATCGTCAAAGATATGTTTGAGCTGGATACAGGTGAAGAAATACTTTTGCTCTTTCCACAATAAAAAAACCACAAATCCTATATGTCTTGACATAACCATCTAATTTCATTTAATTGCCCAGAGGACCTCCATACTTATCTGGATTATTCTGCAGATACAACTATTCGGGATACTTCAAACAATTTAGCATTGCTCAAAATTTACTCTAAATTTACTCAATAAATTCACACTTAAATTGATCTTTCACTAATATACTTCTGTCGTAATTGTGTGAGGTCTCCTTACTTGCTTATGTTTTTACTCCTTTGTCTTCTAAATCAAAACAACAGAAGCAAAATGGATGTGCATTGTCCCAGAACTTTGGAATCTAAAATTATTTTCTTCACATCTATGGAGCTCTTTCTGTGAAAATACATTATCATGCTTTATTATTATCATTATTTAACTACCCACCCAAGCAATTGCTAATATATTGCCAAATGGATTATTAAATGACTCATCATGCTTTCTGATGAATGAAGATATCTGAACCATAAAGCTGGTGAATGGCTGTCCAGAATCTGAACTAGGGTTTCAAAAACTCCTGAAATGTTTTTAAATAATATTTTGTCATATATTCGGAGAACCTTTTTAGAACTGGGAATTGGACAGAGAATTACTAACAAATGTACATTCGTTTTCTGAAGATCAAGTAATGGCAGCTTGAAAACCCTCACAAGAATAAATTAGAAATTAAAGTTTAAACCATGTGATTTAGTTTAAATACATGCATGCAGAAACCAATATAATAATCACAAAAGTTCATGCCATGTCATGTGAAATGAGCACTTAGCCTACTGTTAAAGCTTTACTTATCACAAAAATACATTAGCACAACATAACTTAAATTTATTCAGAAGAACAAATATTAGACCCTTTCTTCACGTTTTATGTCTTACAGACAAAAACTGCTTCTTGTCTACAGACAAATACCTATGCTTGTGCCAGGATGTGCCATGATGCTTTATGGGGTTCACATGTAGAAAAATAAGGTTTGTAGAGGAAGTTAGAAGCTTTCATTATTCAGTTCAAATAGAATTTATTTAGTGGTATGGAGAGTTGGTTTTATTATCAGTTTTCTCACTGAAATATCTAAAAGAAAACATGCAAATATTTGCACATATGATCCTTTCTTCAAGCAAACAAGCTCTGACCACCATATTTGAATTGGCAAGTTTTAGTGGCTGAGAAGAAAGAAGACAAAAGGAAATGGGGAGGAGGGGAGGGGGAAAGAAAATTGATGGCGATAAAATTAAGAAATTAGTTGTGGGTGTTGTTTTGAAAAATGAATAAATGCCAACAAGCTCAGCTTACAGCCTTTCAAAAATATTTTGTAATAAACTGTCCATCCTAGGCATATTTCCATGTAACTTCCTCCCATGTCTGTTTCTCAAACCACCAACACATTTATAATATAAGTATGGGTAATGTCTCTGTCCCAATTCCATCTCTGGTTACAAATTAAGTCACAGGCCTTTTTGATTTTTATTGCTCCTATCACAGAAGATTTTCTCATAAGAAGCATCAACCACACTCAACCTCAGAAAGAAAACACCTTGAAAATTAAAATACTGTCCTGTAAAGTCTTAAAGATCACAGCTGCCTTTATCAAACACTGTTTTGGCCACAGAAGGATTTTGCCATGAGATAAGCACAGAGTGGACAGGCTGGTTCTGACTCCAAGCCCAGAAGAAGCAAGGTCTGGTTAGCACATCCTGGGTGCACATCCAGACAAAAATTACCACTGTGGTCGACTGTAAAGGAACTGTTTATACCTATGTTACTGGTCAGACAAAGATCCCCTCAAGTTAGGGGACAGATGGCATCTGGGATCACCAAAACCCCCCACCCTGAATATGCCTCTGTGGTTAACTGAAACTTGGACTGTAAGTTAAGCCACCAAGACAGGAACTTGAGATAAAAGGTCGATTGTCCATTATCTCAGGCATAGGTGGAGGAAAGCAAAGCCGAGGGAGAAGAATTTATCACTGATAATGACAGAATTTATGTGCCATGAGGAAAGCCAACTCAGCAACTGTGCTGAAATCAGCTTGGACTGGGTGAAAGGTGATTCAGGCCAAGGGAGATTGCAACCACTGACAAAAAACCACCAACTCAAAAGAAGAAAAAGACTGAATATGGTACTAAGTAGCATTAGAAGTGAGGGAATCATTTAACCAGTAGAATAAGAGGACAGTGTAAAAAATGAGCATTAATTTCTTTGTTTGCTAAAATAGATAAATAATTAACAGTTTTCAATGACTTGAGGATCCCCACTGTTGAGAAGCCTAGGCTGGAGAGGGACCAACAGGATGCTGCTGTATCTATGGGCGATGACTCTCTTCTGCTTAATGATTCCTTCCCCTCTTCTGCTCTCACCCCTCGCTTTTTTCTTTTTCTATCTCTCTACCTCACATTTACTATTAAATAACATCCCTACTTCTGGCTTCAGCATATGATTTTGTTTGCACCTTAATTTGGGCAGAGGCATCTCTCAATAATAGGATTTTAATATGTCCCAAAAGATGCTCTAACAGATATTATGTCCTTCTATCTTTAGAGCTGTACTTAGCCACTCTTCCTATTTGAATTCTTACGCATCAAAAATAATCTTAATAATCTAGATCATGTGGGTGTATGCAGCCTATAAATTCTTCACAATTTCATGTTCTTCTACAGTATTCTCAGAGAATTCTCTCAAAATCTTTCCCGGTTTTTGTTCTGCAAAAAGTGGGAGGCTGCTGCCTTCTCTTCTTTCTCCTCATTTTCTACCAGTTGGGAGAAAAGGGATTCATAAAGTCAATTATTATGAGAAGAGATAGCAATTTCAATTAGTATAGTAATTTTCATATAACATGATGTCTCAAGGCACTTGAAAATAATATATTGTAAAAGGACTGGGTTATTTTTAGTGTCATTTTTAACTGTTGTCACCTACTTTACCAACTCACTTTCCTTCTGCATGCTTCACTTGAAGTATAAATCATGCATAACTCTGTAATTAACAAGTCAGAGCAGGAAGACAGAAAGAGCAGCAGTTTTTAATTCATTAGCTTTTCACCTTTGAAGACCTGTGCTTAAAGCTTACTTCATCTCTGTCTGCCCCGGGCTCATGTTGATATATCTGCCTCTCTTTCTGAGCCCAAGCCATCGTTAAATGCAATACTCCGACCATACACAAAAAAAAAAAGAAGATGGGAACAGCAAAACCTTGCACTTTTCACTGATCAGATCTTCACTGCTCTTCCTTTTTACATCTCTTTTAATCTTCCCTTCTTTGGGAGGAGGTAATTGGGAAATTAAAAGTGGTGTTGTATACTGGCTCTCTTTCTGAACTGACTTCTTTCATTTGTCACTAGTATAGGCTACTGGGTATATCAGCTGGGGAACATTCTGTAGTGACTTTCTCTCTGAATTAGCTCTGAATGATTTCAGGTTCTCTTCATCATGCCAACAATGTTCTTGATCATACTGAATTTCTACACATCAAACTTTGCCAGTGTTTGCCAATTTTTCACCGTCAGGGGCTTCTACATTTCTCATCGGAAAATTCCAGTGGAAGGTGTGGCGTAAATTCTGGACACTGTATTTGTGCAATCAAAACACAGTCAACTGGCCCTGACCAAGTTGTAAAAGAGCACCCAGAGACCCTAGAGTGTCAAAAAGCTTTATCTTCTGCAAAGTCACTCAGTATCAAAACAATAAAGTAATGCAAAATATTATGCATACGAGTGTATCCAAAATGATCTCTTACGGCTGTTTTCAGCCCTACTTTTATGTGATTCCAACTTGTGTTGGCCAGTGAGCCAGTGGTAAAAGGGACAAAGAGAGTGGTGGGACAGTCCCTAAGACCAGAGAGTCTTTCCCACGTTAGGGTGAACAGAAGAGGCTTCCCCCTGGGATGCTTTGCTTTGGTATGTTAATGTACTCCAGTTCTTCTTCCCTGGTTGGCCATTGGCCTCCCTGCTCCTTTGTACCTTCCCATGCCCCAGAAGGTTCTCCACTCCCTGTTTCCCCATTGGCCCTTGCCCCTCACCACTCCCCCAGAGTTTCCGCATTGGTTCCCATTCCCTAATCCCACCTGTGTATCTCCCCCATGCCCTCAGATCATTGGTCACTGATGCTCGACCCACTCTGGTAGTTAAAAACCTGGACCTTCCATTGTTTGTTGTCTTCAACCCTGGAACTCTTCACAAGCGTGGCTGCAATAAACCACTCCCGTGGAACCCTATACAGAGACCCTTCCTGCCTGTTTGCTGTCAGCCCATTTTAAGGAGCTATCCGTGTGTTTGTGCATGTACACGTGTGAGTATGTGGTGGTCCTGCCGAGCAGCTTTGCTTTGGAGGTGCTTCTAGGAAGGTCGTGGCACCTTGCGCTCCGGCACCACAAAGCCGCAGCGCCTGGCTAGTGACACCAACTAACTGTGGAACTGTTGAATTTGGATTTGCAACTTTCTTTTAAAAAGGTAAAAAAACAGTTCAGTCTTTCTTTTCCATACTTTCATAACTTCCCAGTCACTAACAGATCTTAACTCCCAATGCCTTTTAAAGGACAGTCCCTATTTTAAATAGCAGAAACTGAGGCAATTCAGACCGGTCCATTCCACATTCACACAGACACACACACATAACTGTAAAAGGTTGCAAAAGTTTTCATGTAGGTGAAAAGCTCTTAATAAAATCTAGAGCTCTATATTTTGTGGAAAAGAAATACTTTTTTTTCTATGCTTCTGTCTGACATTGCTGTGGTACATCATAAATTCCCATGCATCATGATGGCAGCCAGAGGAAGGCTAGGGAACCCTGCACTTAACCATCTGTCCTTCCTTTGAACACACTAAATACTATACAGGTAAGGACACTGATAGTGCCTGAAGCTCTTTGGTCAAATTGTCAGTTTTGTTACCTGTGTTCGTTGTACCAGAAGTTAAAATACTTGAAATAACTCTGACCGCCTATGAGATTTTGGCAAAACAATGGAATTAATAAAGAACTCTGACCAAGCAAATATCCTATTCTGAAGTTTCTCTTGAGACAGATTACCCATAGATGCAGAAAATAGATGTTCTGCAAATGCTGCGAAGTATTCAACAATGTAAAATAAATTTTAAAAGAACCTTTTCAGCTTGAACGTTTGTGTCTTACAAATTATGTGTTACTTTTGAGATTACGTCTATCTGGACTTGATAGGAAAGCAATGTACTGCTGCTTTTCAAATTAGATTATTTCCTTATTCTTTAAAATTGTAACTGCCTTGAGCCTTTCTTCCATAAAAAGAAATCTTCCCACTGCATTCAATTGTGTCTTAAACTGTGAATTTAAAATGGTTGCCTTTTGTGCGCTTTTTGGTAGGCAGCTGCTTTCAATAGGTTCATATATACATATATAATGTATATATATATACGTAATACTGTTGTCTGTCCTTTCAAATTACTGGCAAGACATCTAAATGAATAGGGTCACTAGGAAAAATATAGCCATCAAGTCTAGAAAAGATTTACATCACATAGAGTCCATACTTTGTGTTGCAAAAGGCACAGCAGTTTAAGCATTTTTTTTCACATCGTCAGGTCTAGCCAAATAGCAATTTTATGGTCTTTATCCAAATTACATGAATGAAGGCGTCTTTTACATCCATCAAGCTGCAAAACCTAGTCCATTATATAAAAAGTTGTGTAAATGAAATAACCCCAAGAAACACTCTCCATCTGAATCTGGTTATCTAGAGGTGTCTGTAAGTGTCACATGGCTTCAGCATAAAACCAACTACCCAATCATTTGGAGATCACCATCACAAGTCATTTACTTTTCAACCCTTAGCTGTCATGTCAGAATACGCCTCCTGTGCATATGCATGGTTATAATTAATGACATTCAGAAAAGACATCTAAATACATTTTCCAGAAGAAAACACAAGGTGAGAGCCTGCAGAATAATCCTGGGACTGAACCAAGCACAATTTACTGTGATGTCTTTATGCATTGCCTTAGGTTCTACGTTCAGTGAACCTGATACCTTGCTGCATGACAAGGGTGGGAATGTGACTTTAGGACTGAAAATCTTTCTAACCCTTGCTTGTGTATTTTTAAAGTGTTTTCATCATCTCAAGTATTTTCAGGAAGAAAGACCCTATGGTTTTCAATGTACAACTGCTCTCCATAACTTCTCTTTTGCTGTCTTTAAAGAGGGCATTAAAAGGCACTCTACACTTAAATATTTAACAATGCACTTACATGGACCTTCTGCTACAGCCAGCCATGCAGCACAGATTTCACAGGGATGCTTTTCAATATATTACCTCATTTGGGAAGTATAGTTTATGTACACTTAGCATTCCAACATGGTATTAATTGGTTCGGGAAGCTCAAAAGGATAGTTACCCATGGTTTCCAGGTGTGTTTCCAGACTTCAGACACTAGCTAGGTTTTCAAGTCTAATTTAACCAACTCTGTAATTCTATTTAGTCCTAGCTCAGGCACTTTGTATTACTTCCCCTAACCTTGTGGCTATGCAGCAATTCTGTTGCTGAAGTTCTTCATCCAGAAAGTGCTGGATGCAAATTTCCTGTAATGCTTGTTCTGGCACAAACCAGACTTTGGTGTCAAATGATGCAAACTTTACTCTGTGTTCTAACAGATTTTTTGCTTGTGTAATTCATCTCATGATATGTTTTCTATAAGCTCTGTCCATCACATTTGTACTTGAGTTTTGAATTAAATATTAGTGTAAATGACTCTAATTTTGTACAAGCCAAGCAGAAATGAGGAATGCAGACTTTTTCAGGGTTTTTTTGGGGAAGGTGCAAAAATGTTCTTCAGGTAAAAATATAGTAGCAGTAGCTGTGACAAGTGAAGGACAATCTCAAGCAAAAAGATGTCAATCTACCCAGGTAAATTGCTCCTTTTTCATTAGAGATGTATTTTGTAGAGCATTATTAAAGTTCTCTTCCCTAATACCCCCAAACACTCTTTATATTATGAAAATTTATTGACTTTGTTAATATATATATTAGGTCACATTAGATGCAGTAACGTAATGAGTTAGTCAGATTTTACAGGAGGCTTTTGTATTGTTCATGCTTAAGCAAAACAAATTAAAGGCAGCCTGGTTCTAGAAATAAGGACTTTGCTTCTTCGAAGCTTAGAGATGTCTGTGAAGGACACCCCCGTACAACTGAGGTAACACCAGCATTCTAGCCCCTCTAATACCCTGCCAGAAGGATCTGGCATCATAGATATATCACTACTTCAAGACCGATCCCAGGAACATCTGGATAAATAGACAAGCTGCAAGAACAGTGCAGAAGTACCATTGCTTTGCAAACTTTTGCTGTGGTTAGTAATGAACAATATGGGTGCTAGGGCTTAGTCAAATCACATTCTATCTGAACATTTGAAGTAAGAACCCTGTGTAAAATCACATTTGGGGCACCCCAGTATGAATAGGACACCTCATGTGTGTGAAGCAAAACTTACTTTTGTAATTCTATACTTTTCATCCTACAATGTCTTCTTATTTGGCATGGCCAGTTGCAGATCCGCAGCCCAGCACCACATGTGACATTCATGTATTTGAACACAGATTCTACATTTCATGAGATAAATAGGATCCAAAATTATTCTGATTTTCTAAACTACTGAGGTAGACTGACAACTTTTCTGTGCAGATATGTTAGACACATTAGTTAGTGAAAAGACGCTGTGTATGGGAAAAAAAATCTGCTTTACTATAATTAGTCTTTTTTATTATTAATTCATTACTAAATGTTTTTCCTTTATCTTGCTTGTAGAAAGTGGAGAAAGACTATTGCCCACATTTTACTGATGGAGAGTGAAGGCACAATGAAAGCAACCTCCCAGGAGTGAAAAACAGGAAGATTGGAGCAATTCAAGAATTGTGTTTCTGCAAGTTCAATACCCAGGCAAAACATCCTAATGCATGAGTTTGTTTGAACAATCACAAAGTTCAAAATCTCCAGAATAAGTGTTCTCAAGTAAGTTAACTGTGGAAAGTAGTATCTAGAGAAGTTCGCTTTCAGACTTTTCACAGATACTTTTGAAAACAGCGTTAAAAAAATAATAGCTACTCTGCTAACATCAGGACTACATAAAGAGAGAGGTTGGTAATGCTGGCATTTTTGCGAATGTTCTGTGTACTCAAGAACCCAACTAGTTACTTCTGGGAGCCTCATATATTGGACAAGGCACAAACCAATGGGAATCTGAAAGCAAGCAGTTATTCAGGTACATGTAGAATGAGCAGATGGTAAAATGTTTGAATATAGTGTTGAGAACAAAGTGCAAACTGGTGTTTTGCCTGGTGGTGACAGACAGAACAGTAATGAGACCAACTGAATAATCCTTCCTCCCCTTCCAGTTGCTCCCACCTCAGCCCCTGCTTGTCTAAGGGGTAAAAAAAACCCAAGCAAAAACAAAAACCAGCAGCAACAACAAACAGCCCCCCCGCCCCCGAAAAATCAACCCACCCCCCAACAGTGACTCTTTTGGCTTTATTCTGCTCTGTCCCAAATTATTCTGTTCCCTGCCATTAACACAGAGCTACAAAGCATCATTGCTTCTACAGCTGAGGCGCCCTTCACAGAAGAGAGAGGAAATTGATCTGTGTTAAAGGATTATCATTTCTGTGTTGTATGTCTCTCAGATGAGATACGAAGAGTTGTGCATTTTCTAAAATTCCCCTTTTGTTATTTTATCTCACCCCCCAAAGCAAATTTTGTAGATCTCAGATAATCATCTTAACAAGGCCCTGCTCTGTGTCTCCTATACTAATATGGGATAAGGGTCTTCACTGATAGAATGTGAAATGTTTACCTCTGCAAGCATACATTACATCTCACAGAGGAACTGGGGCAGAGGGGCAGGAGGAACAGACATCTCCATGAAATGATTTGGACTGAAGCAGCTCTGCAAATGAAGCAAATGGTGAACTGCAGAATTCATATCTTTTCAACGGATCGCTGAAAATCCCTGTATAAATAGCTCTGATATTCAAGTTCCCATTGAAAGTAATAGTTGAACAAATTCTAAACAAATACGAGGCTGCAGAGCTGGAACATGCTATCAGCTTTGTTTATTTTTTCCAGCAAATGCAGACAGCCTTTCTGCCAATTTACACTTAACAGCAGCAAGAATCTGGACTGCAGAAAAGAAGCTGTCCTGTTCTTCAATGCACTGCTTATTAATGCTGTGAAAAGAAAACAAACTGAACAGCCAGAATTCCCTGCTGCAGCTTATGCTACTGTATAAGAGTATCATGAAAGATCTGACTTGGAAAACAAATAAATGAATAAATGCAAAGGCTTGGAATCAATCCTCAAAACATAAAGGAGTGAATTTCTCTCTCCTTAGAGTTTTTGATAAAAGAGAATAGCAAAAGCTAATGCCCTGCCAGGTATTCACCATGGGGCTCTCCCTTTACAGAAATTTAAGAAGGAATTTAATTTTGAATTTATAGGATCATTTTCCTTATCTTCATTACATGCTCCTTTCATTATACTCTTGCTTGTTCGTGTCATTCTCTGTTTCATTACTTCATGCTGTTGTCCCCTGCCAGAAGTGGCACAGTGGAACTGTATCACTGTTGTTCATCATTACATTAGCACAAGATGTGTTTAACTTTCCCGTCATGCTTTTTTCTTTCCCTCCTTGTCAAGGCAGAGCCAGACGCAGTTTAATAAAGGGATCCGTAGGGTAACTCACATTGCTTTGTCTACTTGTCATCTCATCAATTAATCAAATTAAGAGATTAAAACATGGCTAAAGACAAAGGAGAAAAAAGCAATATTGCAACAGCAATTATTTAATGTCCTTGATATAAAATACTGTATCTTTTGCAACATTGAAATACTTCAAAGGTCATGCAACTAAACCAAATGCTTGTATATTTGTATATTTAAACAAAAAACTCAGAATTTATGTGATGGAACGGTTTAAGACTGAATTGAAAGGGAAAGAATTGAAGAAGTAAATCTGTTGAGAAAAAGCAGGAAATCTTTCTGAGGATTTTGTTTTTCCTTTTTGGTCTAAAAACATTCTAATGTGAATTTGAAATAATTTTTATTATTTCATTGAAATAATTAGAAATAGTTTTCGTTTCCAAAGAACTCTGAGCTGTCTATGCCAATCAGGTTCCTAAATAATACTGTGGGGTTTGCAGCACTTATGCTTCATGTTAAAAATAGTTTCTAAAAGAAACAGGAAAAAAAGTTATGGATTAATTGTTGTGGACCACACAGGCCTATCTTGCATCTTTGTGAATAAGGAACAATTCAAGGAGGCTAATGATGTTAAGGTGGTTAAAATTCCTCTAGGTGAGAAAACATACCTTCCAAAGACATATTCAGAAAAGTCCTGGAAATCACCTGGCCTGAAACTGAATCTTTTAATATTCCTCAGTCAGAACTTGTGATTTTTACTTCCTGCTGGAGGAACAACTCACAACAGAGATGACATTTTCCTTTGCCTAGGGAGCTGAGGACAATTTTTTTCTATTTGACTTCTTCATTGATTATGAAAACAGAGTAAGGATAGCTACATGTGAAAAGGAGAAAACATCACTCCAGAAATAAAGGTCACAAAAAAGAGTCATTGAAAAGTTCATGATCATACATAAGAGGCGAGAAGAGATACATGTATACTTGTCTCCTGACTTATACATAAACGATATCATTCTTTTCCAAAAGAGAAGACATTCTGCAGAAGGATCAGTCTCTGAAGGGGCAGTGAATTTCATCCAGTTTCTGTCTGGAATAGAGCATTCTTTAAAAGCAAAGACAGGGAGGAAGAGAATATTTATCACCAGAACTGTCACCAAGAGCTCCACTTTGTCTGACCTTCCATTTTACAGAGGAAAACTGTCTGAAAACTTTGGAATGATAAGCACAAATGCACAAAAGATAGGAAGCTGTGTGTTACGGACATAATGTTTTCCAGAAAATTGTACACAGACATTTACTTCCTTTGGAAAAAAGCAGTTTGGAGCAAACCAGAAACATAAGCCAGACAGATCTTAACACACTTTCAAATACAGAGGACTGAAAAAGCACTTGAGATTGCCTTGGCTATTTTGTCATTCTGATTGATTTTCAAAAGCAGTAGCTTCACCAGTATAGCCCTCTATTACGATTAGGTAATTCTCCAATAGCTTAGTAAGGTTCTTTCTTCCTCCTGCCAGTCTACTGTGGTAACTGTGTGTCCGAAGATCCTAATCAAGGCATGTAGATGTGAGGCAAAGCAACCAACCTGTTCTGTGACCACAAATTTTTGACCAATGCTTTGTGTCCAGCAGCAGAGATGACACAACTCTCAATGGGTCAAGAACTTGTGATCTTTGTCTTCACGTTGTCAGTAGCATACAGAAAGACCAAGAGTTATATTGTACTGCATAAAACAAATTGATTCAACTGACATTTCTAAAATTTCACAGGTTTGGGACACTAATTACTTTCTATTTCTATTTTTCAGCTACATCTCTGAGGACAAGATTAATAAAATTATATTATTTGAAGACAATGAACTATTATTGCTAAAATATTCTCTTCACTTTTTGTTGTTGTTTGATTTGCTACTACCAAAAAATGAGATATTCTTGGAGGTCCTCCAGGATGAAAAACTATAAAATGAAAATGACCACACTATTATTTTAATTCTTCTGAAAAAGAGACTTGGAAAGCAAACATTTTAGCATAAAATAAGTTTTTTCTGCAGACCTACTAAGCATGAAATAGAAGTTAAACAAAGTGTTCTGTTGAAAACTATGTTGATAAAACAAATTATTTCAGAGAACTTTCTTGTATTTCAGAAAAGCACAATTACTTTCTAACTTAAGAGATATGAACATATTTGAGAATTATCCTACTGACAAATAGATAAAGAAGCAAATAGATAAGCAAATGACTGAGTTAATGTTTGTTTATTTTTGATTTTAAAACTTGGCATTGATTCATAAGATAAACAACCTACAGAATATCTTTTGCTGAGACGTAACACAGTAATTCCCCTGAAGTCAACAGATGTGCACCAGTTGAGAGCCTGTTTTACTGTATGTAGTCAAGTGCAATTGCATGACAACTATAATTGATGTTGTAGTGATGTGAAGAATTAGTAAAACACAAATTGGAAGACATGTTAATTTGTATTCACTTTTGTTGTTCAGAAAACATGCATAATCTTTGCTAATAATTTGCTACTCAACACGGATACGCTTTTTTAATATGCTTTATATATGTTTTTTTTTTTTTTTCCTTTCTGCATGGTAACCCATGAAATCTATCATTATTACCATGACCAGGACATGAAATTTGCAACTTTTTTTTTTTTTTTAATTTACATAGATCCTAAGAGAATATAGATTTTTGCTTGTCTGAGTACCTTTTTAAACTAAAACATTATTAAAGTTGTTTGTTCTTCCTGTTATGGACAGCTGCTTTTCACAAATATTTCAATAATTAGCCAGATGTTCCAGCTCATTCTAAATGTCACAGACTAGAGAGAAAGGTTTTCTAACTCTGCTTCATGCTCCAAATATTATTTTTTTATTGGAAACATGTGAAAACATTTCATCTTTCATTTATATGAAAACATTTCATTTTTCAATATACAAACTCATTAGTGAATATTCTCAAAATTTGTCACTCTCTCTGTGACAAATTCTATAGTTTAAATTAACACAGGGTATGTAATTACAGTACCTTCCCTCTGATTGTCAACTTTGGAGTTCAGTGCAGATTACTTTAGCTGCAGGTAATAGGTTAAATTAGTCCCTGCTGTGCACCAAACTGCAGTAGCAAAACTGCTATTGCTTTGTGAGTCAATTAGCTTACTTTTGGTCCACTTGTTTTTATATTTCACTGCAGCATAAATCTAATGTGGATACATTTTAGCATATAAAATGGAAGCAGTGCAGAAAGTAACTGACTTCCTTTCAAGTATAATTGAACAATTTTAATACACAGAAAGCAACAGGTTTTCCATCAAAATAAATTGACTTGTTTTTAAACTGGAAAAAAAACAACAACAACTCCCTCCTGAAAATAGAGACACTGAAAGAAAGCAGAGTTAGGCTATCTAATAGTTCCTATTACATGAATCTAGGGAAGAAACCTTCACGTACTCATTGATTGGCTAGAATTGACTAGACCAGAATCTTTAAACAGGTTGCAGGAACTCTTCTATATGCAGACAGGAAGAAGTCCTCAATATTATGTTCCCATTTGCCTGCAGTAGGTAAAGAATTGCATCAGAATTCAATTATCATAAACTTAGTACAGCTCTGGATTTTCTTAGAAGTATATAGGAAATATGTCCTACCTTTCTATCAGGTTATCAGGTTTTGAATATCATCAATTCCTGGGTCAATGAATTGTAGAGATTAATATAAGGACTAAGTTCACTGTAATTAAAAGCGAGAAATTAAAAAACATTCTAGAAATTGTGTGGTTTATGTATGTAATTTTAAATGGTTCTCTTTTTAATTGCACTTTCTCTTCCACTAAAATCTGTAATCGTGGAGCCAGAGATGGTGAATTTTGTATAGAAATAAAAATCTAGCAATACCCAGTTAAGAGGTAGACATATATCTCCTAGCACTGAATACTCCAGCTGGATTTAAGACTCATTTTACTTTTTTGAAGTTACTTCCTTTGTTACCGTTGAGGTCAGACTTTTTTTATTATAATATCAAAGATCTATGAATTGCAATAGTTGGGACTCCTCTCCCTCTGGTGGAACCCTTTAAAAACCGGACTGGCCAACAAACTCAACAACCACCTCCTGATTTATGCTTGAAACTTTCCAGAATATTTCTTAGATTAGACCATACCTAGGGCAAAATCCTGGCTGCGGGGTTCGGTTTACATTGCTCCCCCACCTCTCCCTCGTCCCTAGCCCTGGCCGCTCCCTCGGGCTCTCCCTATTGGCTCCTGTACCACAACCCCGCCCTTGTAGCGCCCCTGCCATCTGAGAAAAGCTCCCTGCTCCGTGGCCATCGTCTCTCTGCCCCTGGGAACCGGCTGGACAGGATGCACGAATAAAGCCATGAAGGGCTGCCATGGGAGTCCCTTCTTTACCTCCTTCGTCATCACTGTAAGGCTGACGGCTAGCCGGAGCTAGAGTGCTGAGCCGTCCAGAACGGACTACGGGAGCGCAGAGAAAGTCTGCCCTGCCCTTAGAAGCCTCAGCTGAGTTCTTAGAGAAAGCTGCAGCAGCTAAATTATACCTAGCACTTACAACACCTGGCCACATTTAATTCCATGGTATCAGGTCTGACACTTCCTTACCTCTAATCCTGCCAGTAACTTGGTAAAAACAGACTTAGGAACCCGTGTATTTAGCACAGCAAATATTTTTGCAGTTTCAGACAAGTAGTTTTGGAGATGTATCTGTTTTTACTCTGTTTCTTTTTAAGTACTTAAAAAATCACCCTCAGCCCTGGACCCTCAGCCCTGGAAATTGAACCAATCTTCCCAGATTATCATCACCTGAAAGAAATGTGCAGGCCAAGAGCCTCACATCAGTTATTCCTTTGTAAATTCATTTCATATCTTTCTACAAGTATGCCAGCCAGGAAAGGAAGGTCAAAGAAATCATACCCTCACTGATAAACAAGGCTGGAAAAGTGGTGGCAACAGATAAGAAAACTGAGGTATTGAACAACTTTTTGCCTCAGTCCTCACTGGCAACCTCTCTTCCTTTATCACTCAAGTAGACAGATTTAGGACATGGACAGGGGGTCCCTCCCATAAGGGAGAGAAGATCAGAAATTCGTGGCCACTTGAGGACCATGAATATAAGACATCCATCATATATATAGTGTTTTCTAAGCTCTGGAAGAATACAGAAACCCATCAGAATATATTTAATGTCTATTTCCTCTAAAAAATTATTAAAAATTTGCTAAAGTATCCAGGTACACTGGCAACATCTATAGATATGTGTGTCGGGGGGTTATTATTAGTTTATTCCAAAATACAAATTTTAAAAAAAGTAGTTTAATGATCGCAGTGTTATGATTCTTGAATAAAATTATGCACTAATGAAGGTCAATGTTATGAAATTTCTTAAGGTGATGAAAAGTGAAAAGAACTCTATCACTTACTAGTAGCTGCTAAGTTTTTTACAGAAAAGCAAATCAGGCAGAGAATGAGCTAATTGCCAGACCTCAGATGGAAAACATAGTTATTCCCAACTCTGTGTAGTACATAAGGTCAGACAGGCTATCTCATCTTAAACATACTTCTTAGAGGCTGCTTTTCCAAGATATCAGTCTGTCTTTTGTATCTCTGCCAGAGCCCAAAAAAATTTGACAGTGCAACTGAAAAATTTCTACACTTCCCTTGACCCACATATTCAAAGGAGTTATAGGATTACCGCAACATCTGAAAAAAACCTGTAGCTCATAATTCAATCCATTTTTTTTCTTCCTTATATAAATATTACCAAAATGGGTAGGTAGTCTCTTCAAGTAAAGCTTCAGACGCTATCACTGCATCTGTACTGTCAAAAGGAAAAATAAAGCACTCAGAAAAACAAGATCCTAAATATAAAAATATTTCTGAATGCTTACGCCCCTTAAAGGAGAGAGCACTCTAGACTTCAGTTATGCATAGTTTTCCTGTTTGAAATGTTGCCTTTTACAGCCAGTGTAGGGAATTTTTCTTTATGTGACCAAATCAGTTATTTTTCCCTAATGCTATATTAAAAATACGTTTACTCCTTATATAAAAGAGCGCTCCTATATTTATACATGCCTTCAAATTCTGTAATTATAAATGTATTCTACCTTTTTTCCCTATTGTAAACCAGGTCTCAGACTTCTGAGTAGTCAACACCGATATTATTTACCTTAGCTAATTACAAAATTAGCAATTCCACTCCCAAAGCCTTCCTAAGTCAGCTAATATTAGCAGAAAAATCAGAAAGGTGTAAGTTTGGGTGGGGTTTTCTTTCATATCAACAGAATAAATTGATCAGTTATATATATATATATATTAGATAATCTTGCTTACCTACTAAAGAGCTGGGCAGTAAGTCACTAAAGAAAAATAACAAGACATTATTCTATAGAGAAAATACAACAGTGGTGTACTAGCATTGCAACTTTCCAGACGTTCTAGATAAATTTTTATCCTACTGTATCTTCCACATGTTTGTCAAAATACTTTTCTGACAGAAAATATTTCTTCCAGCTGCAGCTATGTCATGTTCTCTCTTGAGAATCTGAGAATATCTGATGTCTACAGCTGATATTAAGCGTCAAAATGTTATCTTGCAACAACAACAAAAGAGAACAGATTGGAATCTGACGAAAGTTTTAGGGCAGAGATTTGGAAAATTTTAGTCAGTAAAGTATCCCAATGTATAATGAAGGATGATAAATGAGTAGGAGAGAATCTTTAAAATTTCCATGCTTCAGTTAATTTTTCATAAGAACTTTTCTTCCTCTCTGCCACTTTTTCAGATAGCTGCTTTTCCTTTGTACTTTTCAATGGAAATTCACGTGACATACCTTTAATATTCTAAGGAAGAAAGAGATACAGACAGAAGGCACTTTCTAGAAGGTTTTTTGTTTTACACAATGGGATTTGTCATCTCTCTGAATCCCAGTAAGAAAAATACTGTGCAGAAAGGTTTTATAATTTCCCAAGAGCAACTGATAGCACATTATAAAATTTTACAACTATTCTGATGTTGGTAAACTTGAGGTGATAGAGTATTGGATGGACCTCTGGTAAGGGCACAACATGCTGAACAGCTCTGCTATTCACAGTGTGGCCTGAGGGCACCGTGGTTAAGTTTTTATAGAATTTTCTTAGCAACAAGCAACTTTATTCAACTTTTGTATTTTGATCAAAATGATGTTTATATCGAAACACTTTGCTTCACTTTATGACAAACACCTGCTACCATCATCACCATTAACACCAAGTGGGTGGCACCTGGAAAGCCTTCCTTAATGGTTATCCAGCCAAGCTTATCCCACATCAAGAGGTATGTGCAGCAGAGTGCAATCCTGAAGGCTTGCCTGTGCCATACAGTGTGGCACTGTGCAGAACACTGCAGGCCAACATGTCTTTTGAGGTTGATCACTGATGCTTGAATGTACAACAAACTTCCACTTAGGACCACTAAATATTGAGTTGTCTAAAGAGGATGTGTTCCACTTAGAAGAGCCCACCTACACTTTTGTATTCCTTGTGTAAGTATAAGAACTTCAGGCTCAGCATTATCACGAAGATCTCCAACCCAACTTCTTGAAGATATTGAAAGGATAACAAATACAGGGTTCTTCAAAAATAAGCTAGTCCAGAGTAAAAAAAATCTCAGACTTGTATGCTTGAGAAAAGTATTGCACAGAGCAGTACTTTGGGGAGAGCTGGAGAGAAAATGCTCACTCTCCCAGTGACAGCTCTAAAGTCTGGTGGCTGTTAAGGATCTCAAAAGAAAATCTGCAACAGTGCAAAGGCACAAGAAGATGCACACAATGCTGTGAAAGTTTAAGAATTTTATTTTTTTTAAGATAAAACAAAAGCTTTTCATTATTAGTATAATCCTAACAGACAAGTATGGGGAATTACAAGAGAGAATTGGGTTGTGAGCTGTAAAACCTGCCTGCAGAGGCACACGGCAGCACAAAGGAGCACATGGCAGCACAGAGACACTTGTCCCCTCCGGACCCTGGGGGGAGGAGGTGTCACACAGCAGACCCCTATGGAGAGGAGCCTGCCAGGAGCTGACGGACGGGTGAACAGCACGGGATCACCCCATAGAAAGAAGTGTGTTGCTGATCACGTACTGAGCATTACCATATAAGGAAATAGGGTGCCTTAGAAAAGTGTATAAAACCAGCTAATTCCATTGAATAAACGATTCAGATCCCCTGCCGGTCTGTGTCCATGATTCAATCACCGACAGACAAGAATCTTTAGTTCTTAAATAAAGGCGAAGACATCAAATGACCACTGCTGTCCAAATGTGCAACTGCCTCCTTTGTGTTCCTTTTACTTGAGTTGCCTGTCCATGCTAGGTTTGGAAAAGGCAAAATAATTTCCCCTGATAGCTACTGCACAAACTAACGAAAGACTAAACACTGTAATGCCCTTAAATGTTTGTTACAAAAAAAATGAGCTAAAATTAAATTTAAACATACTTTAAATCTACCTTTCTACACGTTGCGACAAATTTCTACAGGGTGTCATGATTGCACCCTGCTGGCACTGAATTGTCACCATTAAGGCACAAAAAAATAAAATTTTAGAGGGCTTTATAAAGTTCCAGTGGGAATGGCCCAGTCTACCCCCATCTTTCTTCTGCTGTCCCATTTAGAAAGAGATAAAATCTCTTTGGACAAGCAGCTATGTATTTTTGTTTTCTGCTGTCCACAGGTAGACCATGCCTACTTTATGATGCTACAGTGTCCAATCAGTAGTTTCTATCAGCTGAACCCCAGAGCAAGGACAATGATATAAAAGAAAGTTTGGCTTGCTGTATTTTTTTAGCTGACAGTGTGTAACAGTCTTAGGAAAACACATGGTAAGATAACAGATGTAGTGTGGTTGTCACCACAGAGAAAGCATAGCATGATCACAACTTGCAATCTCTGTGTAATAGCAAGATACAGGAAGAAATTTGAGTGAGTTTTACAACCTGATCTGACTAGTAAAATGCAAAACAAAACAAAAAATCCATGGTATCTGCTTACCAGCAGCAGCCAAATGCAAAAAATGAAAGTCTTTCCAGACTCAGCTTTCGTAACTGCATTTTTACAATAAATAACATGTGCAGAGCCAGCTATATCTATTCTAAACTAACTACCACCAAAACAAGGCCTTGAATTCAAGCAAAGCATTTCAATATACAATTGAAAAGTCAGCATTCTCCATGTCGGTGTTACGGTTTGGTTTTTAAAGCTATTAGAAATGCCTCTACACAAATTAAAATGCAAACGAGACCATTAGCCAAAGTCAATAGTATGGGGTTTTTTTAATAGTAAATATATGAGAGAGAGAGGAAGGAAGAGAAAGAAATAGAAAAGAGGTGGTATGACAGAAAGAGAGTGACAGAAACAGAATAAAGAAAATATCACCACTCGATGGATCCCGCTGGCATCCCAGTGATCCTCTCCAGTTGGTCTTCTTGGTGGTGACAGTCCCCTCTGAAAACCATAGAATCCAATGGATTAATATACACTTAGGACAGGTGGGAATGCCCAGGTACCTCCCCTGGGGCGAGGGGGCAGTTTGACACAGTCAGACTCTGGGTCTGTTGCATCGCTTTGCATCACGTGCAGTCCTGTGGTGCAAGGCCACAGGAATGACTCTTGGGAGCACTTTGGGGGGCTCTTTGATGGATTCTGACACCCCCTCAGCTGCCTCCCTTGTGAATGTCCCATGGATGTGGCCTTCCTGGCGTTGGGGTTTCACAGCTGGGCCGGTTTGTGTAAGGGAGTATGGGTGTTCAGAGCCTCTGACCAGAGGTTACACCACATGCCTGAAACCTCCTCCTCCCACCCTCACTTGTGGGGGGAGTCTGTGTAAACCTGGCTTCTGTGGGCTGTAGTCTCCCCCACCCCAAACATAGCCAGAGATGATTATCAGGGCAGCTACTGGGTTTGGCTTTCTTGTGGATGCATTCTTGTCCCTCAGCCTGAGATGATCGAATATTAATGTCCCCTTTATCTTATCTAGGTGGCTTAACTCATAGGCCAAAGTTCCTGTCAGGCATCTTCAAGGAGGGGTGGGCTTCAGTGTTGTAGCTTCTTTATACAGTTTTTGCTGTTATGGGCAAAACTCCTTCATAACAATATTTAAGGCATGAACCATTTCAGTCCCTGACAGTCAAAACTTGTATTGCTGTCCAGGCTCTGTTTCTTAGTAGTGGCTATTATGAGTCTTTTTGCTAGTTCAGTAATACTAGCTCGATCTCCTATTTCCCTTAAGCAGTGGTGCCATTTAATTTTAAATATAGCTCGCTGGAGGATTCAAAGGAAAATGTGGAAATTATGTATATATATTGCCTAGTTTTAGGTGAACAATAATGGAGAAATGTACATTGGAATAAAATATCTATAAATCAAAAACCATTTCATTTTCTATGGTCACATAAAAGGTAGCACTGTTTGAATCCATAATTCGGATGGCATAATCTCTTAGAGATTTCATTGAACTTCCCTGCAAATTTCTGTCACATAGAGAAAAGTTCTGAAGGGATCACATTAAATCATACTGCAATGGTGACAGCCAGTTACTTGCAGATAATTTAGCCCACTTTAACAAGTACTTAACCATGAATTGTACTTCTCCATATTCTTATTGTTCACCTATTAATATAGCAAAGTTGACATCTCTGTGTGTTATATGTGTATAAAAATCTATGCAAAAATGCATGCCTCCACCATGTTTCACATGTTTCACTGAGTGTAATCTACCAAAAGAGCTATTAGGATTCTCTTACAGAGATTTAGATACACATTTTCAACCAGTACTGAACAGAATGGACTAATGTTTCCATAGAGTAACTTAGATCAATATTTTTTACTGGCAGACCTTTGACATATTTGGGAATAAAAAATTCCTTTTAAAATAATAATTATCAATAAATAGTGTAAAAATCACTTAGCCAGCAACCACTCTAAAATTATTTATTCTTATAAAGTGATGAATTTTAGCATTGGAATGAGAATAAAGAGTGGAATATGTTCTAAATAGACAATAAGTATTGCGAGATCTGGGAAAGTAATACTAAATAATTTTCCACTAGAAAATGCTGGTTACCCCCATCTGGATATTTAGAATACAGGAAATACTATAAGAAGGATTCCTGCCTATCTAAACGTTCTAAATGATCATCTCTGACAAAGGATGGAGGAAAACAATATAAACACAGGAAATCAGAATGTCTACTTCCTCTTTTCGTCACTAAGAAAACATTATGTGGAGCCTTGCCTGCACATAAACAATAGTCTGTCTGTAGACAGTTGCCTCTTGCATCTAAAATTTTATTTTACAGCTACAACAAGAATCACAGCTGCCAGAAGTTTTCATGGTAGGTGATGGGTAACTTTCTTATAGTTTTTCAGTTATGCAGATGCTAGAATGTGATTCACAGAATCACAGCCTGGGGCATGTTGGAAGAGACCAGAGTGAGTCATCTGGTACAACCTCCCTGCTCAAGCAGGGCCATCCCAGAGCACATGGCACAGAATTGTGTCCAGACAGTTCTGGAATATCTCCAGTGAGGGAGACTCCACAACCTCTCTGGACAATCTATTCCAGTGCTCAGTCACTTCACAGTAAAACGTAGAACTTCCTGTGCATCAGTTCTTGCCCATTGCCTCTTGTCCTATTGTTGGGTACCACCAAGTGGAGCCTCGTCCATCCTCTGATGCCTCCCTTCATATAATCACATACATTGATGAGGTCTCCTCTCACTCATCTCTTCTCCAGCCTGCACAGTCCTAGCTCCCTCAGCCTTTCCTCGCAAGAGAGGTGCTCCAGTCCCTTA
>VZTI01001994.1:1232-13917 GCA_013397865.1 Struthidea cinerea
CAGAGCGCCGCGCTATGGGGAGGGTGGCGAGGGGCGGCCGTGCCCCCCAAAGCCCGTCCAGGGGCTGTGCTGCCCGCCCGGGGAGGGGTAGACCCCCACGGTAAGAAGGGATGCCATGGTGGGGATGGGAGGGTGTCTGTTCCCGCTGGGGTGCTGATCGGGGGTGGCAGGTTCACCCCCTTTACCTGCTGCTTGGGATCCCCTCAGTTTGGCCCCGAAATCCTGCTCCCCTGGATTTATCCATCAAAATCATGCAGTGCCCAACCCCCAGCAGCTAAGGCAGGCAGGAGCAGGGGTGTTGAGAATGTGTATGTGTTCCCTCCCCTTTATTCACCTATTTATTTTAAAACTGAACCAACTCATCCAGAAAAATCCCCTTAGAGCAAACAGCGAGCACCCCCTCAACATACACTGCTCTGCCCACCCTCCTGAAGACAACTTTTGGGGGGAGGCAGTGCTGTCCCATCTGGGTGGCACAGGGGCAGCTCATGGACAGCGGGCGCTCAGGGGGCTGCTCTTGCAGGTCACCTTCCGCCATCATGATGGAGAAAGCGTCCCCCAACTCCAGCGAAGGCCAGCAAGGCTGGTTCTCAGCCAGGAATGGCAGTGGCAGCTCCTTGGATCTGGAGTCTGTGGTGCAGCCCCTCGCCTTGAACCCGTGGGACGTTGTCCTCTGCATCTCGGGGACCATCATCTCCTGCGAGAATGCCGTCGTGGTGGTGGTCATCTTCTACACCCCGACTTTCCGTGCCCCAATGTTCCTCTTGATCGGCAGTTTGGCCACAGCCGACCTCCTGGCAGGCCTGGGGTTGATCCTGCACTTTGCCTTTGTGTACTTCATCCCATCAGAAGCGGTCAGCCTGCTCACTGTGGGGCTCCTGGTCACCTCCTTCACGGCCAGCGTCAGCAGCCTGCTGACCATCACCATCGACCGCTACCTGTCCCTCTACAACGCCCTGACCTACTACTCGGAGAGGACGGTTACCAGGACTTACATCATGTTGATCCTCACCTGGGGAGCCTCCATCTGCTACGGGCTGCTGCCCGTCATGGGCTGGAACTGCCTGAAGGAGCCCTCCGCCTGCAGCATCGTCAGACCGCTGACCAAGAACCACCTCATCATCCTCTCCGTCTCCTTCTTCACGGTGTTTGTGGTGATGCTCCAGCTGTACGTGCAGATCTGTAGGATCGTATGCCGGCACGCCCACCAGATCGCCGTCCAGAGGCACCTCCTGGCCAGCTCCCACTACGTCACCACCCGCAAGGGCATCGCCACCCTGGCCGTCATCCTGGGCACCTTTGCGTCCTGCTGGCTGCCCTTCGCCGTGTACGGGCTGCTGGGGGACTACAGCTACCCGGCCCTCTACACCTACGTCACCCTGCTCCCCGCCACCTACAACTCCATGCTCAACCCCGTCATCTACGCCTTCAGGAACCAGGAGATCCAGAAAGTGCTGTGGGCCGTGTGCTGCGGGTGCTTCTCCTCCACGCTGCCTTTCCGTTCCCACTCCCCCAGTGACGTCTGATGTGCCCCCCCCATCTTTCACTTACCGGTTACAGTCGGGGGATTTGCTTTGATTCCCCCTTCTCATTCCCAGAGGCACGTTGCAGGAGCTCTTGGAATCAAGCAGCTCTTCCCAGGCTCATCCTTTTTGGGCACAACCCCTTTTTTTCCTCTATTTTTCCACTTTTTGAATAGAGAGAAAGACATATTTTTTATCCACAATATAATCTATATTTATGCGTGAAAGAGGGGGGTGATCCTCATATTTTCTTTAAAACTATTTACGATGCTTTATTTTTTTAAGGGTGGGGCAGCACCAGGAACGTTCGTTCCCCTCTTGCTTTTTTTACAACCTCGTTATTTACCTCAGATAGTCAATATATTTTATACATTTGGAGAAGGGGAGCAGAGACTCGTTGCCACAGGAGGAGGGACTCACCCTCCCTCCCCCTTCTCCCAGCCGTCCATCCATTTATTTATTTATTGTTTTTTAAATTATTATTTAATTTGATTTCTGTGCCTCCCTCCCACTGCCCAGCGCTGGGCCCTGCTGCCCTCTAGTGCTCGCTGCCTTCAGGAGGGGAGGCTGCCGGAGGCTCTGCACCCCCAAACCCACAAGTTTTGGGGTCCTCTGTGTGCTGCCACCCCCCCTCATGGCACCCAGGGCTCCCCCCGCCAAAGCCTTTCTTTGCACTGGGATTGGATTTGCACATTTCTGGGCTGGGGAGATGGATGTGAAAGGCCCCTTGTGAAGGGGACCCCTGAGGATGGGGATCCCTCAGGATAGGGACCCCTCAGGATGGGGCACAGCCAAGATGGGGACCTCTCGGTGGGTCAGGGTGGGGGGCTGCTTCTTGTTTACAAGTCTGGTAGGGGAATAAATTAATTTGTGGTACGAGGTGCGGCTGTCTGATGCTGGGGAGGGGGGGGATGGTGTTTCCGAGGGGGCAGAGAAGGCTGCGATCCCCGAGTCCCATCAGGGCCGTCCCCCTGCTCCGTTTCCCTGCTCCCGGATAAGAGATGCCGAGTGACAGCGCTTCCCCCACCCATCACATCCTGTTAGCAGGAGCTGGCCCGGGGGGAGCAGCACCGAGGCTCCTGACCATCCTCATCCTCACAGCCCCAGCAGGCACAGGGGCTGCATCCAGCTCTCCTGGTGACATCTGACATGTCCCCCCACCCAGGGATGGCGAGGACTCATTCCCACGGTGAGTGTCCATCCGAGGGGTTGCGACCTGGGCCCTCCATCCAGCAGGAGTGGTATCTCTGCCCCATCTCTGCCCCCCAGCCCCTCTCGTGTTGGAGGAGGCACAGGGGGGCCGTGCCCAGCATCCCCACACTGAGATTCCCATGCTCCGAAAGTCGCCGCTCACACAGGATCTGGGACACCCATCCCTGCTGCCCCAGCTGCCTGCTGGTCGCAGGGAAGGCGGGCTTAATGATGGCAGAGCTAATTAGGGCAGCTCAGCCCCTCCGGTAGCAGCCTCTGCGCCCCCAGAGCCCCCCGTGCCCCTGCCCGCCCCGGTCAGGGAGCAGCAGGTTTCTCACAGGCATTTGTGCATCCGCAGACGCGCCGGGATGTGGCAGAGCCCGGGGCTGGGGAGCAGCCGGGGGCCGGCTCGGTGCAGGGGGATGTGCGCGGCCCCCGGGGCTCCGCTTCACCTTGGGCTCGGGGACCTGGTGGCAGCCCCGGGGGCTGGGGCTGTTTATTGCAAAGGAAATGAACATTTCCCTCGGCTGAGCGCTGGCAAGGGGCTGCGTTAGCAAGTGATGAGGGGAGGTGGAGCTGGGGGGGGGCTGAAGGACCCACAGATTGTCTCCTGCTCTCCCAGGACTGGGCTCGGCGCCGGGGATGGGGAATTTCGGGCTCCCCTTGTCCCCGCTGAGGTTAAGCCAGGGGTTGCAGGTGTTCATTGTACCCCAGGGCTTAGCTGAGCACCCTCAGCCAGGAGATAATTCCCAAGCCTACCTCCCCCAGCAGTGAAAAATCCCGTAATTCCCAGCTCTGCTGTATTCAGGGGCAGTTTTTACCTGGTGATTCTTAAGTCAACATCACATGGCAGCTGAAACAGCTTTTCTCTCCCTCGTGCCTCCCCTGCTGATGTCTTCAGAGGGAGCTTCACGGTGTGCAAGCCCCTCCAGTTCCTCCCACTCCCTGGGGTTCCTGTCACTTCCCCTGGGGACAGAGTGACACACCAGAGTGTGCAGGGCACAAAGGCAGCACCGGTCCGGTCTGCTGGAACCCCTCCTCAGGCTCCCGCCCACCACGGTCGGTGGGGGGGGTGGGCACAGGGCTGCAGCCCCCCCTTCCCAGCTCCTGTCAGGGCCGTGCCGGAGCTTCCCAGATTGATCGGGGCATGCAGAGGGCTCAGGAGCTGCAGTGACCCACAGTGACAGCGTGGCATCAAAAGCCATCACAACTCAGGCCAAGGCGTTTCCCCAGGACCAGCAATTTGGGAGCTGTGGGAGCTGAGCCCTCACTGAATCCTTGTCCCCACCACCCCAAGAATGTCACCCTCACAGCCCCGTCCCCTGCTGCCAGCACGGTGGCCACTGCCCAGCATGTGGCTGCTCTGTGTGCCCCCTTCCCGGGTGGGAAATGCACCCTTTGGCTCCTACCTGTGTCCGGTTCCCTGCTGCCAGGATGGATGAGGGAAGCTCATGGGCTGGAGGAAGCCACGACCCCAACCCTGCCAGGGCTGGTCGCTCTCCCAGCACTCCAGCGAGTCCAGAGACATTCCTGGCTGCTCCAGGCCTTTGGGGGATGATGGAGCAGGAGGCACCAGGCAGGGAGATACAGCAGGGCCCAGACTGCTCCCTTTTTTGGTGGAGAAAGATGCAGAAAGTGAAGCTATAAAAAAGAGTCAAATCCATCCAAGAAGGCGCCAGAGTGCTGAGCAGCCACCCCCACGCCAGGGATGTGCAGGAGAGGCTTGGGGGGACCAACAGCCCAACTTTGGGGTTAAAATATGAGCTAAGAGACGTGGGCACGGCCTCACCCCAGCTGTGCTCACACATCTGGCAGGGCCAGCCCTTCCCAGGCTCCCAGCAGATGCCGCAAGCACAGGCAGCTCTTGCCTCCAAGCCCTGCCCGTGCTGCAGTGCAGGCAGGGGGGCTGGGATGGGTTTGCTCCCCTTCTCCAGCGTGGGCAGCCCTGGTCCTGCTGGCAGCAGCACTTGCCCTTGGCCACCGTGCAGGTGAGAGAGCTGGCAGCCCCCACAGCAGAGCCAGGGCTGGTCCCAAACCACCCGCTCTGGAGCCCCTGCTCCAGCCCTGGTGCCAAAACCACCAGGGTTTTGCCAGATGGGAGGAGGGAAGGACGTTGCCACTACCCCAAAACCTCCCCCTGGCACCCTGAAGCACAAGTGCCCTGCCTGGGGCACAGCCAAGAGCTGCCCTTCCCCACACCCCATCCCAGGGATGTGTCTCTGCTCTCAGTGCCTTACTGGAGCGCCCATGATGGGACCACGAGTCCTGACACAGCCCTTGCACCACCCTGGGGCCGCCGGGCCATGGGGAGGGCTGGCAGCTCCAGTTATGGGCCTGGGTTCCATTTAAATGAGAAACCTCAGCCCTGGCTTGGGGGATTTTGTTTCCTTGGAAGCGGGAGCAGGCAGGAAATGAAGAAAACACGGCCCTGCTGTAAGTGTTTTACCAAATGCCGGAGGCAGCGGGAGGCATTTCCCGGCACAGCTCGGCCTCGAGCATCGTCCTCGGCCACCACCACAGCCATGGCTCTGCAGGCATCGAATGGTGCTTCCCAGGGAGGGAGGTCTGTCCGAAAGGGCTGTGCTTGGTGGGAAACAGCAAAGTGCAGGGAGAGGGGGTCAGCAGCCGCCCATTTTATCCCTGTTGCTGCATGTGATGCAGGAGGCGGCTTCGTGCCACGAGCCCATGGCTGTGCAGGGACCCGGGGCCAGCAGGACCCTCTGCTCTCCACAGGAAGCTCCCAGAGGACCAGGGTTCCATGCTGGCTCAGGGCTGGCGCTTTGTCTAACTGGATGGGGAGAGTAATTCGGCCCTGGCCACATCCCCAGCTCCTGCCTTAAGCCCTGGCCATGCCGGCGCTGGCCTTTGCAGAGCGGCTGAGCCCGGCGCAGAGCTGCTGCCCTGCCAGACTGCAGAAACTTGAGCTCCAAATAACATAATTCCTCTGGCACCCCGTGGTTATTTGTGAGCTGCTGTGAGCAGATGGAAGAGTTACAGATAAAGCCATCCGCAGCACGGGAGCCGACTGCCTTCCCCACACAACCGCGTAGGCAACGGCAAAGGCAGGGAGGAGGAAAGAAAAAAACCCACCAGGCAGCAAGAGAGCGAGAGAGAGGAGTCAGCCATTCTGAGGGGCTGAGCTGCCATCTCAGCACACACCTACGTGCAAGGAACGGGGACTCTCTGCTGGCACTGGGCCCTTCCCAGGATGCTGGAAGAGGGTAGTGCTCTCCCACCACCCATGGCTGCTTGGCCAGGGACAGCAGCGCGAGTCGGGGGTGACATTGGCACGGCGGAGCGCTGCCACACACGGGGAGAGCAGGCTGTTAACGCTGATCCGAGCTGGCAGCGCCTGCACTTGCTTCGGTCCCAGAGGGGGAATTAAGGGAGAGAAGCTGACGTCAGTGGTGGAAAGGACACGCAGCCCACTCGTCCAAGGCAGCCGGCAGCATCTTCTGGGTGTTGCTAACACCACCTTGAAGGAGAAAATTACATAGGTCTTTGGAGACGGGGGCTCCTGTGAAGCCGCAGCCCGGCCAGCTGTGATCCTGTGCCGAGTCATGTGGAAGAGACAGACGGGCACGGAGAGGGATCAAAGGCCGGGGCCAAGGTCGGTGTGCCAAGGCTGCGGAGCTGCGGAGACACTGCCCCAGCTGCAGCAGGAAAGTGCTGCTCACGGACGGGGCTGGGGCTCACACAGTCAATCACTGCTGGGCTTCTCCTCCCTGCACCGAGCTAAACCTCGGCCTCCGGGAGCTCCCCTGGCTCTGTGGAGGGTGGAAGCATAGGGCCCTGCGGGTTACCCAGGAAGGCAGATCTGGGACTAAGATCTCCCTGTCGTTTAGGGGGTTAAACCAGCACAAAACTCACCAACACCTCCCAGACTCTGAAGATGTCTTCCAAGGGCTGTCACTCCAAAAGCACAAGGCTACGTGTTGTCCTGCGCCCCAAAAAAGCAGAGGCACCACCTGGCCAAGGCCGCACCCATCCAAAGGCAACCAGAAGCTCCAGTTGCTCCTCCCAGGCTCCAGCTGGAGCCAAGAGCTGGGATATGCAGCTCGAGGGAGTGTGGAAGCCACAGAGCTCCCTCCTTCCCCTGCCCTCTGCGCCCCAGCACGACTAAAGGCCTTGCTTGTTCAGGAGCTGGCAAGGCCAATTAATCTAATGAGGTTTTGCAGCCAGGGACCATTGTCAGCCAAGAAAGGCACAGCGCTGCGGAGCGAGGCACCGGTGTCTCCTAAAGCCAAGGGAATTTGGCAGAGCAAAGCCCGCGGTAAAAGCAGGGATGAGGAGCAGCAGGGACAGAGCCTTTTGTTGCTCTCCACCAACCAGCAAGAAAACAGAGCCCCACGGAGCGAGGCCAGACGAGGCACCTGAGCTCGGGGCCAGCAGCCACCACTGCCAGGCACATTCACTGCATGAGGGACCTGGAGCTGCGAAATGGAGGCAAAAAGCTGCTGCAGCCCCTTCCCAGCCCAGCTGCAGCGGCTCTGCTCTGCAAGATGGAGCCCGGGCTCATTTCCTATGGCAGGGAGTGCTGGGGGGAGGCTGGAGGCTGCTCCCGGATGGGGCTTCCTTGGTGCTGTGACCCTCAAATTCCCACTGTTAAAAGCGCTCAGCCCACCTCGGCACGGGAAAGGTGTCTGTGCCGATGGTGTTTGCCAGACAGCTTGGGATGCACCAGCTTTCCTCGGCTCTGCCTGGGCAGGACACAGCTGGCACCTCCCTGGACACTGGGCTTCCCAAGGGACGCCCTGGTAGCTGCACTGAGGACACAAGGACAGGCACGACTGGCTCCGGTGGCCCAGCACCTCCCATGCTCCCCGGAAGGAGCCAGGTTTGCCAAGAGAAGCTGTGGCTGCCCCTGGATCCCTGGAAGTGCTCAAGGCCAGGTTGGACGGGGCTTGGACCACCCTGGGAGAGAGGAAGGTGTCCCTGCCCATGGAATGAGATGAGCTTTAAGGTCCCTTCCAGCCCAAACCTTTCCATGACTCCAAGTCACACACAAAGCCCCTGCAGCCCCTGTGCCAGGCCCAGGCTCACAGCCCCACAGTAACACACACAGGCACCGACTGGATAGAAAGGTTTTATCAAGTTTTAAAAAAGAATCAAAAAAATTATTACTTTTTTTTTTTATACATGTACATTACAAAATATTTGCATTTGGGATCTTCATCCAGGGGTTACTGAGCTGATTATTAAAAACAATGAAACAAAGCAGCAGGAAATCTGGCTTATACAGCAACCGACAGGGAAAAGCACAGACATTACATGGGAATACAGAAGGCAGGGAGTCGGCACTGGGATGTGCAAGTGTGGACCAGGGGCGGGCTCTGATCCCCCACACCCACTGCCTCCCCACAGAGTCCGGCCATCAGTGTTTATTTTGCAGGGGTAAAAAAAAAAACCTGACAAATCTACAGTATTTTCCTCACAAGTTCGGGGTTTTTTGTCCTTTTTTTCTTCTTTCTAAGCAGAGTTTCACTGCTGAAACTCCTTTGGTCTGAAGTGAGGAACCCCCTGCACCCTGAGAGTATTCATCAAATGTCACCCTTCCGACCCCCAGCCTGGCTGGGTCCATGGAGGGCACTTCCCATCCCTCCTCTCCCACCTTATCTCCTGCTCAGCAATAAACCCCTAAGATACAATGGAATAATTACTCTTATAAATATATTTATATCATGTAGGAAAATAAGGCACTTCAGGAGGGGTTACAGCTCGTCTAATTCTATGACATTCTAATCAGGAAGAAAAATGGGTTAGTTTCTGAAATGAATTAAAATGAATCTTAATACAGTAATAAAAACATCGGATCCACTTCCACTTCAAGGCTTTGTTTAAAAAGGAAGAGAAGAAAGCACCCCCGAAATCCAACAGCAGTGAAACCTGACCCGGGGCAGCTGCATCTGCCCTGCCAGGCAGCTCCCTCCCAGAGCCCCTCCAGGGCAGGGACTTCCAAAAGAAACACGTTAAATAAGTTCATGTTCTGGAAAAAAAAAAAAATCCAATCTATCCTTTCCCTGAAATGACACTCTGCACGATTTCTCAGCCATGTGGGACCTCCGGGAGCCCCTTCCCTGGCTCTGGCCTGTGCTCTGGCTCTGATAAGGAGAGGAGAAGCAGTGAAGGTCACCGGCTGCGGCTCCGGGCTGAGCCCGGGGAGCCGGGACGAGGCTTTCCCAGCGAGGGGAAGGGGGGCGGCGGGGGAGAGGCTGCCGGGAGCAGCAGCCAAGCACTGCGGGCGAGGACACCGCGAGAATGTTTAACCAGGGAAGGGAAGGGAAGGGAAGGCGGCCGTGCCTGCCCGGACTTGCAGCCCCGAGGCAGCGGCTCCCAGGATGGGCGAAATGGCTGCAGTGAGAGCGGGAGGCTGCTCGTGGGGAGCACCAGCTCGAGCCCTGGGCTTTGGGAAACGCTCGAGGTTCGCCCCAGCCTCGTGTGGGAAGAGGGGAGGAAGGAGTAAGAGCCCACGACACGAGGGCAGAGCTGGGAGGGCAGCCCTGCACTTCCAGCACAGCCGCTCTGTCTTGCAAAGGTTGGTTTTGGCACCTCTCCTCCTCCCCTACTGCTTTCAAAAACACTGAGCTCACTTGGTGGCCCAGAGCTCTGCGATTTTGCAACGATACTCAGAGATGGTCCCTTTAGAGCAGCTGTTTCTCAGGGATCCCCGCACAGGCTAAGCCCGCTTGGCAAAGAAAAAAAAAAAAAAGGCAGGAATCAAAGGAGATTTAAAAAACACTCCAACAACCAACCTTCCCTACCTGTCCACAACCCTTCTGTTTAGGATCCTGCAGTTTTGATTCCTGCCCTGGGATGGGATTTGGGAGCAGAGGGTGTTTCCAGCAGGCTTGCAGGGACAAGGCAGCGTCCCTCCCGCTGCCAGGAGGCTGGAGGAGCCGGAGGAGCCGCCTCCGCCCGCGGCCGTGCCCACACAGCAGCGTCCTTGTGCAATAGGCAGAGTGAGGGACTGTCCCCAGCGCCCCCGGCACGGCCCTGCCTGTCACACCATCCACCGGGGCTCAGGGAATATGGCACTTCTCCGTATTTCAGGCGACAGGAAGACTCGCTCCCCTTTCCCAACAAGGGCTAAGTCTAGTTAAGGCAATCTCAAATTTAGCCAGGTTTGGCATTTGCGGGCTCCTCGCTTCCCCGTGTGATCCTGCTGTCAGCCCGGGTTAGCTCAGGGCCTGTTTTTCCCAGGAACTTGTCTCTGGGAGCAGCCGGAGGAGGATGCTCTCAGAAAGAGCAGCAGAACGAGGCAGAGCCTCTCTCATCCCCTCACCCAGCTTGCAGCAACCATCCCTTTGCATTTCCCAGTCTCTTCACTGCACCACGGCTCACCTGCACTCCGGAGGTTTGTTCCCTCTTCCAGAACCTGGAACTAGTGCTGCTCAGATGTTCCCAGCCCACCGGGATGCCTTGCTGCCTACGCCCTCCGCATCCTGCCTGCAGACAAAACTTGAGGGCACAGCGCAGCCACCCAGGGAATCTCTGGGGTCTCACTGGGTCCCAGCCTCATCCGCACCCCAAGCCCATCTTCCAGGCCATCTCTGCCCCAGCCAAGATTAAAACGCACACACACACACACAAGGAATCAGTAAGAACTCGATGGCACAAGCTGAAGCCATCAATCAACTCCCAAGCAGGATTTCCAGCAAGCCTCGGGCAGGGCCCAGCGTTCCAGGTATCAGCAACATCATTAAAGGAGGCGAGGCAGGCAAGAGAGACAGGCACAGGCTGGTGAAATACTTTAGGAAAGGCAAAAAGATGGGAGAGTTGGTCTTAGTGGGACACACATCCCACAACAGCTGGACCCATAACCTCAAAAAGGCTTTGGAATTGCTTTTTGCATGACCCTTACTGAGTCATGTCCAAATTAAAATACACATCAGGGGTATCTGGGTTAGATTTCCAAGATATGCTCATATTCTATGTAAGGTAACATAAAACAGCAATAAAACCAAGGTCAGCTAGTTCAAATTCCCCATTTTCCCCTGCCAGTACTGGATCTATAGTGAGCAGCCTGGGAATTAATTCACAGGGTTAGTGAGGAGAATAAACGTTCTCTTAAAATTAACTAATGAATTACAATAACAAAATTAGGGTAGGTTAGGTCTGATGTAACTGATGGGCAACTCAGTTCACACACACGATGTTTTTAGGCACACGAACTCCTCTCCCTAGGGGGAAGGGAGAAGAAGCAAAGGCAATACCAGCATTTAAGTCCCTGTGTTAAAAGTACGGTCACCCCGCTAAAAAAAGCACCTCTCAAACTGCCCTGGCCAGGCCAAAGACCACCACAGCGCCTGGTGTTCAGAGAACCCCTCCCCACCCCACCTCCCTGTCTTAGGCACTGGATTTGGAATTTTAAAACACAATCTCAGCATGAATTGGAGAAAATCAGCCCGGCGAGGTCTGGCCACCGCTCGGAGCTGACCGCAGATGTGTCTCAGTGGGGCAGTAGCTCTGCTTTCCCAGGAGTGGGAAGCTGAGCAAGCATCCTGCCGTGGTTTTACATCCCTCTGTGCAAGTCTCCCCTTGGCAAAGCAGTCCAGGAGATTTGAGGAAGGTAAAGGCAGCTTCTAAAATAAAAAAAGTCCCTCCTTACATTGCACCCAAGGCACTCGGCAGCCTTGGAACCGGGAAGTGCACCCCACACAGGGTGATCTGGAATTAATACTTAGGGGTCAGAGGGGAAAGAATTGTGCACTATTGCCAAAAACCTGATTATTTGACAGTGGGATGCAGCAGAGAACTGACATTTAAAGCCCATTTTCTTGCAGCACTACCAGTATTCACTGGCAAGGAAGAGCCATCAGATCAACTGTCTGCTGTTGCACTGAGAAAACCAGCTGAAAATGTCCTTCATCCGAAAGGCCACGCGGCCGCAACAGGATCATCCATCTTTGCTTTAAAAATCCCTCAGGATGGAGGGTTTATATATGCTCTGCCTGGTGGCATCAAAAATCTGGAGGTTTAGCTCTCTTTTAAATAAGCAACCGTTACACCCCCTCCAGCTAAATCCCAACGCCGCATCCTCAGTGTCCGTGAGGAGACCTTTTGGAAAGGCAGAGCACAAAGTCCTGCCAAAGCTGGAGGGGGAGGGAGAGGGGAGATATGCTGCTGGTTGTCTGAAAACCCTTGGCACATCTTTGGTTACGGGATGAAAAGGATGTGGTGCAAGGTTTGGCCACCTGATTCTGTAAGAAGCGAACCCAGGAGAGAAGGGAAGGAGGGGATGGGAGTGTGGCTAATCCGACCATTCATCCTCATCAAACTCGGAGGAGTCGTCCTCAGAGTCGCTGTATTCCACCGCGATGCGGCGCGACAGGATCGTGGCCACGTCGTTCCCTACAACATCCCGCTTCTCCTGCTCCCGCTGCTCCTCCACCTTGCGCAGCTGGAAGCCTGTTGGGAAGGAGGGAACGGAGGGGATCATCACGCTAAGGTCTCGGTCACACTGAAATCTCCCTTTGTCACAGTGCTCTGAGCGAGGCAGGCTGGGAGTGTTGGGGTAACACTGATGGTGACAGCCAGGACAGGCTGGGTGGGGAGGTGGAATGGGAAGTAAATCCCTTCTGTGCCCCTCCGAGGGGTAACCCCACTGCTGTACATTCCCCAGCAAACCTGGATCACTCCAATTCTGGCATTGCCATCTCCAAAGTTGTTGGGGGAAGCATAAAACCCAGCAGGTGCTCATGAGGGTGGGCAAACAAGGAGGGACCACAAGGGACAAGCCTTGAGCAAGGCAATCATGCCCCTTCCAGGAGACAGTTCCCAAGGGTTTTCCAGAGGCAAAAGAGAACGCTGGCATGGAAACACAACTTTACCTTGCCGAATAGCCGAAAGCAGATCACTCCTGGCATCGCTAACCGCAGGCAAGGATGACTTGGACTTGGATGTGGAGGTGTCGGAGGGAGGAGGAGGGGGTGGGGGACCATCCAGGCCGCTGGAAGCCAGGGGTGGTGGGC
>VZTI01001994.1:14006-41438 GCA_013397865.1 Struthidea cinerea
GGGGGGTTCCCGGGGAGGGGAAACCCATGGGAGGGGGTGGAGGGGGGTTGTTTTCCATCAGTGGTGGTGGTGGAGGAGGAGCCGGAGGTGGAGCAAAGCCCGGCCTGGCTGCTGAGGGGGATCCAATCGGAGGAGCTGGTGGAGGGTGGCTCGGGCTAACCAGGCTGGATCGTTTGGGCCCTCCAGAACCAGAACCTCTTTGGTTGTCTACAGGATAGCTGTGGCAACAGAAGGAGAGAGAGAGGGAATTAGCCTTGAGGCCAGATCAGACTGTACAGTCTCAATGTTAATGCAAATCATGTGTGTTTGCTGCAGTCCAGACAAAAAAAATCCAAGTTCCAGCTTTTAACTGATGTTTCCATGAGACCTCACTCCTTGGTTTTAGTTCCCTCACACTGTTTCTTTTGGCCTACACCTCCAGAACAAAGGAAAGCTTCTAGGGATGGCAGGAATGCTGTCCTCCATCCCATCTCCCAGGCTGACAAGAACATGAGCTACCTCACCTCTGTCAGAGGCCTGGCGGGCACGTCCAAGCTCAGAGCAGCCTCCTGGCTCCAGAGCTGCTGCCATCACCCCTCCTCGCCGAGGTCAGGCTCGTGACACGCCAGGCAGGGATCAGGGATGTCTGCCGGGATAAACCCCACGAGGAGGGCGAGGATGCCAGGAAAGCATATGCTCTGAGCACCTGCTAGGAATGGATCTCCTCCCCGGATTACACGGCTCGGAGCTGCAGTGCAGCAGCCATGTCTCAGAGCTTGCCGTGGGGAGTGAAGGTGAGGACATGGAAACCCAGCGTGGTTTATGGAAAACACCAATGCATGAGGTACTGAATCTCCCATTGTGGAGGCTCTGTTCATCCCAAGGCCCCTACTGCCCACGTGACAGTGTGACATCCTGTGTAAGGGAAGCCCCAAACTGACACCTCCTTCCATGGCAAGACAGAAGTATAAGGTACATTTGCCACAAAAACATCACCATTTTTAACAGTGCTGATCCAAAACAGACTCCTGGAGATCAAATCTACCTCCCAGCATTCCTTAAAAACAACCATCAAAACAAAACCAGAGAGGGGAGATCTGCGGGGCTGGGCAGAGATCTTAGCAACTGCACAAGGCAGTGAGAGCTTCATCTGCGAGCTCGTGTCTGCTCTGCCCGAGAGGCACAGGCTGCAGAGTGCAGTGCTGGGTCTCTCTGACACATCAGAAGAGCCTTTGCTGCAGCACTGCTGCCTTTGGATAAGATGGAGACAAGCCAAGCAGCCCTGTCTATCAGACAGACTTTCTCTTGTTCCTCTTGACTCTGTTTTAATGTCTTTAAAAAATAGAAAAAGTCTACTCTTGTTTTGCCCTTTGCGTCTTGAGCCACTGCTGGACCATAACTCTCATCTCTGGAGGTGCCTGGGAGTCACCATTTCATTCAATCCGAAGTAAATGACCTGAACTTGCACCCAAGTCTCTGGGAAGGAGGCAGCTGCTGTGCTCAAGTCCTTGAAATTTAAATACATCTCCATCTCCAGTGCCCACGTCGTGCACTTCTCACAGATCAGAGCAAAAGAGGTTAAAGAAGCTGTTCTTTGCAAAGCTCTGTCATGGAATATCCTGAGCTGGAAGGGACTCACAGGGACCATCGTGTTCAACCCCTGGCCCTGCACAGGACACCCCCAAGAATTCCACGACATGCCTGAGAGCATTGTCCAAATGGAACACAAGGAACACAAATCCATGCTATGGAACAACTGCATTGGAAAATGCCGGCAATGGAGCCAAACCATTCACTGGGACACCGCTGTGGAATAAATCTGCTCTAGTTCTCCCCTTCCACCTGGGAATGGTGACGGTGGCTGGGATTCATGCAGAGCTGCGCTGCCTGTGCCTCTGTCCCTGCCTGCAGTTGCACTTCCCTTCCAGACAGAAGCATTCTGGTTCCCATACAACACCAGTTAGGAAGTTCTGCTGAACTATCTCAGCCTGTCTCATGTCATCCTTTTACACCACCTACTACTCCTTGGTGACAGAAGGGATCCCGTAGGCTTACCTAAATTCCACCGGGGGTGGAGGCAGGCTGTCATCTGGGAATGAGGGAGGTGGTGGCACAATAGAGTCAGTCTGTGGCGGTGGCGGGTAGCAGTTCCCGTCCATGCTTTCGCTGGAGCCGATGCTGCCGTTCTGATACACCATGTTGGAGGGGTACCTGGGAAAAGCAAGATGAGCAGTTTGTTTAAAGAGCTCAAGGCAATGTCTAAAGCTCATTTTCCCCCCAAAGAGTTGTCCAGAGAAGTTGTGGCTGCCCCATCCCTGGAAGTGTCCACGGCCTGGTTGGACGGGGCATGGAACAACCTGGGTTTGTGGAAGGTGTCCCTGCCCGTGGCAGGGGGTGGGACTGGATGGACTTTAAGGTCCTTTCCAACCCAAACCAGTGCATGATTTTATAACATTAAAAAAAACCCCTTTATTTCTCAAAGACTCCGATATGGAGAACCACATACACCTGTATGTGTTTGCTCTACATAATTCTTTGGCTAAAATTTGCTCAGGTGCTGCCCTGTTTATTGCTGCCACACACCGGAACAGCAGGAGTATGTATTTTAATAAACAAGCAAACACCTGAATAAATGCATTTTTCTTAACACTTGATTTTGTGAAAGCACTTAAGAGTGTTTTGACCAACTTGGACTTAAAGAACTTGCAGTTACACTGAGTATAATCAGTGGCAAAAACAGGAGATACTCAAAGATGCCAAAAAATAAGCTTGAGAACAGAGTATCAAAATGGAAACCGCAATGCCATTAAAACAAGTATCCGAAGCTGGAATAGTACTGAAAAGAGACTCTCACACTTTCAGTGGACTCATTTCACTGTGGGGTGGGGGAACCACTCCATTTTTGGGGGCTCTGGACCCCAAGTGAATCCAAATGCAAGAACACGCTCACATGAGAAAAGAGAAGAGCAAGAAAATGGTGCTGTTGTGCTGCTCGATTCCCCTGCTAGAAACCAAACCTGTTCTCCTATTAAACTAAAAGCAAGTTTTATTTTTAGCTGGAGAGTGTGATTTAAAGAGATTTTTTTCTTATATGAAAGGAAGCTGCAAGGAAGAAGAGGATTGTGGGGAATTCGGTCTGCTTCCAGCCTTGCTGGTGTCAAAAGTTAAATGAATTCCCAAGCCAGAAGTGCTAAAGAGAGATCTGCAGCTTGAAATACTGGGGGACAGCCCCCGCTTCAACTTTAGGGTGTGAAGAGCCATTTGTGAAATGTAACAAAGCCATCACACAATGGCACCGAGATGCCACCCTCGGCGGGGTGTGAGGGAAGGGCATCGCCGTGGGGCAGAGCCAAAGCTCCCAACACCTCTGTGCCCACAGGCAGCGAGAGCAGCCAGAGCCGTTCCTGCCACCTTGTTCCAACCGTGCAGCTCCCTGATTTATTTGGCAAATTTTAAATCAGCAGATGGATTTACTTTGGAGAATCAGATTAGTGGCAGTATCGATCCGTGGATCCGGAGGAGCTGCAGCGCAGGGTGAACTGCATCCCAATCACCCAGCCCCAGACTTGCTTACCCAGCAGGACCATGCTTGTCCTTTGACTCGACAAATTCTTGTCCCATTTTCAGCTTCTCCCACTCCTCTTTCCGGGTTTTGATTTTCCGCGGATTCACATTTCCTCGGTTTGGATTCTCCTTTTTCTCTTTCTAGGAGAGGAGGAATCAAACACAAGCTCTACTTTGCTTTAAATTCACTGGGAATAGAGAGGCACAGGACAGACCTGGAGCAGTTACAAGAAGACACATTCTCAAAGAGGATTTTTAGTTTACTTTCCTGATTGCTGCCCTCTCCAAAGATCTTCCACATAAAAAAGCTGGAGCACAGACAACATAAAAAATGCCAGACAACATCAGGCTCCCCAGTGCAGGCCAGACACGATGCCATCATCACCCCCTGGCATGAGCAGCTTGAAGGCAGAGTAAAAGCTCGGTTTCCCACATCAATTCAGGTTTTGGCCTCTGAGTCGAGACGCCCAAATCTCACCTTCACCTTGATGGTGTTCAGTGTTCTGGGTGCAATATGGACACTTGCCCACAGAGAACTGGGCTTTAGATGGCCTCACTCAGAATTCTAACATAACCTAAATCTCTCTTTTGTTATTTTTCATTGAAGAATCACAATCTGTTTTCATGCTTAATACTCCAGTTGCTCAAAAGCTACATAAAGTATATTAAGACTGTGTCTCTTATGCTATGATATAATTTAACATTAAGGGCCAAAGACAGTGGCAATTGGAAAAACCAATTAGAAGTATCTTTGTTTTCTTTTTTTAATTAACATGGTTGAGGGTAAACCAGATAAAAACTTCATTGAATTGATACCTCAGGAGTCCAAAAGTGCAAACCTGAATTTTGGATAGCAAATTTGGGGTCCTAAATTTATTGACACTTCCCACTTCCTGTTCTTCCCTTCCTCACCCTATGTTTCCGCTTCTCCTTCATGATATCCTTGGTGTCCTGAAGCATTTTCTCCTTCCAAAGGTCGAAGAAATATGAAGGATCTGTGTAGAATTTAAGCGCCTCTTTGCCATCATCCCTGGAACAGGGAGGGGAAAAAAACCACACAGACAAGGATCAAGTCACACATTTCTTTGTGTTGAAGGAAACACAAGGCACAATCTCAGCCGATGGTTTAAAAGTGCAGTGAGATGGTCAGAAGTGCTGTTCTTGCCTCTGCCCCCCATTTCAGAACAGCAAGAGACCCCCATCTCAGTCATTCCAGCTCTCCCACTTCCCATCCCTTTTGCCCTCACACAAACCCTCCATTACTCAGCACCTGAAGAGCTCAACTGCTCTGAACAATCACCAGGAGAGCAGCAGGTCTCTCACTTCAACTCCCTTTTGTTTGTGCAGTATTTTGGTGTGAAAAAACCTCCTCCTCCAGCTCAGGAACCCTAAATCAGACCAGCAGCGTCCTTGAAGCTCCTGAGTGAGCGCACACACACTCCCTCTCCTCCCACTTTGCAGTGCAGCCGCGTCTGGCAGGAGACAGCTGCCTCCAGCTATCTGTAATTACTTTTTACCTGCTCAGAAGATATTTATGGATGTGGGATAAGTCTCTGGATTCTGACCCCCTTTACTTCTACTACCTACAAGATGGAATCAGAGTGGGACTACTCAGAACCTGTTACACAGCCAGTGTAGGTCCCACCAGATGTCTCAGACCAGGCACTGGAGGGCACAGGAAGCATCACCAGGAGCCTGCTGCACCCACCTGGGTGAGAGCCACTTCGAGGTGAATGCTCTGCACCTCGTGCTGCGGCTCTTTGGAAAGGAGCCATGGGGCTACAGAGGAGCACAAGAAAAATGCCTCATCTGCAGCACAACCAGCATGGTTCTGCAGTGCCAGCCACGCCTGACCCCAAGGCAGTCACAAAAGTGACGGCAGAAAACCAAAGAGATAATTTCCTAGCTACGTTCATTAGTATGACCTCAAAAGCTAAGTTTCACATAATCCAAAGGACGGAGATTTCCTGGTGGATTTCAGTTTACCAACTCAATTTCTTAGAGGAAACAGCTACTTCAGTCCAGCACAGGATGGGAGGAAGAGGTTCCTCTCTGCAAGGGAACAAGAAGGTGTTGCAGCCCTACCTGTAAGGTGAGAGGATGTTGAGAGGTGGAGGAGTATTGCAGGTCCCGTAGGTTTCGAGGACAGGCACAGGGAGAGAATCTCTGTCAAAGAGCTTCTGGTCCTGAGTGGTGGAGCTTTTGAAGGCCTTCCTGGTGTTAATGCCTTGCAGGGAAACTGTAAGGAAGAGGAGAGAGCAAGTGAAGAACAGCTTGACCCAGGCCAACAACACTGAAGCCCAAGCAGTGAACATCTGATTTCAGTTGGAGTTCTTGGCATGCTTTGCACTTCTTAAGGTCAGGTTCCTTTTCCCACAGATCCCTTGGGAAACCCATCAAATCTCCAGTGTGCTGTGCCAAGATCCGCTGCTCCATCCCCACAGCCCTCCCTCGAGCGGCCCATGGGGTTTGGAACCCCTGTGACCAAGCTCAAACAGCTTGTCCACTGCCACCCAACTGCTGGAGAGCGAGTTCCCACATGGAGAATTCCTGAAGAGCAAAGCTGGACCTGGCCAAAAAGGCTGTCCACAAGTGCTCTACTGGGAGGCAGGGAACAGTCCCTCTTAGCTCCAGAGAACACATTCCACCACCCAGGGCAGTGTCACGCTGGGTTTATGGTGCTGAACCAACCACGCTGACTCAACGAGAACCTTCACCGTGCTCGGCCTGTGCTCCACTCCATTACCTTCCTCCTCTTTGGGATCCAGCTGAGTGACTTTGACTTGCAAGCGGTCAACTCTCTCGACGAGAATGCTCACTCGAGAGGCAAAGGTGTTGGCTTGAGTAAACAACTCTCTAAATATGTCTTCTGCAGATTTACCTGCAATATTAAAGTGTCCACATTACCCTCATGAACCACATCAGACCATACTCAGTCTCTGAGCTTGTTTTCTTGAAGAAAGAAGAAAGAAAGAAAGAAAGAACCAACCACTCTTCTTTTCAAGTTTGCCAGGGTTGAGTTTAACATCCAGGAAGAAACGCTTTGTTCCACCAAAACCTGACATTTCCAAGGGATCTTCAAGCAATAAGGAAACAATTGAAACATACTTTAAAGTCAATTAAAGTCACGAACTAAAAAGGACTGACAACACTACACTGGTCTGAATGTGGATGGATCTGAAGGTCCTTTAAGATTCTCTGCTGTTCTGTTTATTAGACAAGGAAATACAGTTAGATTTTTATTGCTCTGGAGAATCTCAAAGGCTCCCAGTCTCCAGCAGGCCTGCCTCCAGGGGAGGTGGCACATCTCTACCAGCTTAAAGCACTCTGGAAGTAGAGAGCAGACCCAGTCCTGGATCCCAAAGCTGGAGCTGTAACCGCAGCTGATAGCACTGACCCTGCTGCTCCTTCAGGTGGCACTGTCTGAAAAACTGATGCATTCACATTGATTCTAAATCAAAACCAAAGGAAACTTCTCAGTCAGGGACATTCCCTCTGGAACAGCCTGGACTGCCCAGTGGGCTGCTAGGACAAGCACCATCCACGGTTTGGGCCACGAGAGCGCCCGGGGCTCGGATCAGGAGCTGCACCAGTTACAGGAGTAACAAGAACATGGTCCCCTCCCTAGGAGTTTAAACCTACAACAAGACTTGTACAACAAATGCAACAAGAAATGGCCACAGGTAGGCAGAGGTGGGAGACCTGGAAGAAACCCAAGAACTTCCAGTGAGTCCTGTCTTTTTGTTCTGCTCCCAGGCACAACCCAAGACAGGGAGCCCCAGCCACACCGAGGACAGCGCGGAGCAGAGCAGACTTGGCACCGACCGCAGACATGGGCCCGTGGTGTTCCCACTGATGGGAAACATTTCCAGCCACGGCTGCTGAGTACAAGGCTGCTCCCAATAAGCAGTCTGGTTTTGAAGTGCATCATCATATGGTCAACAGTTTGCTCTGGAATCTGTTACTCCTAAAGATCCTCTCCGACATTCAGGAAAGAAAAACCAGTTGGAAGTCTAATTTCAACAGCAATTTTGGAAAACGTGGCTGTCTGCAGAGTCCCATCAGAGAGACAAAGCACCCCTTGCACAAGGCAAGGCGAGGGCATCCCCAAAGCCCAGCTGCACAAACATTCCCAGCTATCTAACCCGACATATCAGCTCCTTGTTCCTGCTCCCAGGAGATCTCCTTACACTGCCAAGCACGGGGAACGAGCCAGGTTAAAATTCAACCTTCTCCACCCCTTTCGGTGGCAATGCCAGGTCCAAGTGTTTGTAGAAAGCAAATGCTGAAGGTTAACTTCAACTGACCTCTTCCTTCCACCCTCCCAGACAATGCAGACTCCACATATGCTCAATTAACAAACCCAAGCTCATGAGAAGGATTTTATGTTTGGAGACCTAAGGGCCACGTAGCTCTTGCTGTAGCCATGTTTCATGAAGCACTCTCCATGTTCAACATCAGCACAGATCAGTTCTCCTATCTGACCAAAGAGAGCAAAAATTTATCTGTGGGAAAATGCAAAACCTTCCAGCAACAGCTCAAAAAAAGAAAAGTTGTAATTTCGTTTCTACTTTCACAAGAAGTGAAAAACATTTCTGAATTTCATCAAGAACTGCAACAAGCACTAGGGGAAAAATTAAGTCTTTGGTATGCAAAGTATATTTCAAGTACAAAACACTATCTAACAGCATTTTCTATATTGGTTTTGACCCTGGAGGAAGAAGAAGGGATGGTCGGTGTTCCCTTGCCTGTGTAAGTGCAGCTGGAGTTATCACCCAGCATCTCACACGTAGCCTGTGCTTCATGAACACTTTTAGATGGGGTAAGACAGAGATTAATTTTTTAGTTTAGTTACTTTGACTGCGAAAGTGCAGCTTACAATCAGAATTATCTTTGTCATGCACTGTCAGGAAGACAGACGGCATGATTTAATAGGTCCTTCCATCTTTAGCTTGTGGATTCTATAAAATCACACAAAACCGCGCAGTCGACTTATACAAAGTGCTCCCAGCTGCGATAGTAACGAAGGGTAAACTCACTGGAATATGAAAGTTTGACAAGATTTATGTTTGCATCTTTGTAAAGAGACTGTGGTGCACCAGGCATGGCTGATTATTCACTTGACAGGGCTGTCACAGCCTACTGAACCTGCTCTACGTTCCTGTAATAGTCAAGGTACAAGGAGAGAGTGAATTTGTTTCTCAGAGGAGAGAGGAAAGGGCGGGGGGCAGGAGTTTGGTCATTTGAGCGCGAGCGTAGTCTAAACATTGCTTTATTTAACATACTGCTGACCCTGGGGAAGTGGATGGTGCTCAGCATTTCCTTCCCACCTGCCTTGCTCTCCTCTCACGCCACGTGTCAGCAGGAGGCTCCTCTCCTCAGTTTCCTCTCCAGGTACCTGTGACTGGTCCAGCAGCTCACACCTTCCCATCCCCACATCCCAGCTCCCAGGGTACCTTCCCAAGGAAGAAACCAAGCTGCAATTTGGCTCCCAGCACTTCAGCAGCAGAGAAGCTTTGAATATCTGTGCAAAGAAGGTCTAAACCTGTGGGATCTGGCCAGGGCTGTCACACTAACCCACAGCGTGTCTCCGAACAGGGATGAGCTTTCCCTGCAGCTGGGCTTTGCACAGCTTTACTGCCTTCTTCCTCACCATTTCACATGCATGAGATGGATTTCACTCACTCTCCACAACCATCTTGGCTACCAGACCTAACAAATGAACAACAAGGGCCAGTTGAACGCGAGCAGAGAGCCTGGTCTTGCCTGTGCAGTGACATTTCTCCAACCCAACAGAATGTGACACCGACTGGCAGCAAACACCGGCCCAGATTTCAGTGACAGCCACAGTTTGCACTGCTGGAAAGAGGCTGCACCCAAACTTTGCCTGCCACACGGCGGAAGACAAGGGCTTGCTTTGCAGAGCAAGCAGAAGGGCTTGCAAACACCCCAGAGAAGCTAAACAATAGATTAATTTGATTATCAAAGTCTCGCTTCAAGGACAAAGGTGGTTAATCAGAACCCAGAGCATTTCAACAGAGTATGGAGTCATCCCGGAGAGACCACAATTAACTCTTCGTTTCTCCTATGGCATGTAGGCCTGTGTTTTCCCTCCAGCTTTTCCAAGGCTATGGGTCAGCCCACTGGAGAGCTGAGCCAGGCATCGCTCCAGCTCATGCTGCCATTTGAGTGAGCAGCCCCAAACCACCGATGCTCTGGAGGCACCACTTGGCTCAAAGGGGTCTTTGGGTCTCACAACACAACAAACAGCAGCAGGGGCAAACAGGAGCTTCTGCGTGGGGGCTTTAATTATCTTCCATTAAAAATAAGACTACTGACATGGTGTAGATTCAACAGAGTCAAGCTCCATTTAGTAGCACATGCAATTACAGGCACGTTCTCTGACACAAGATCCTGCCTGCTCCGAGAGCCTCCCATTTTACAAGCCTGAGTTGTGCTCCATCCTTCCATCTGCAGTTTCACTGCAGCCTCTCACATACACACACACAGACACACACCCCCCTCCCCATTTTCTCTTAGATAGGAAGGCAGTGGGACCAGGGATATGAAATTAGCATCAGATTTCTTTAGGAAAACATTTTAGCATTACCCAGGGAAGGCAGATGGGGGAGAAATAGGAACACGAGAGTAGAAAGGGAGCTAAATAAAGAGCAGTAGCGACTCCTGAGGGCAACGCGCAGGCTCGCCATGGTACTCACTCAGGCTGCCCAGCTGTCGAATGACATTTGCCAGGGTGATGTTGGTCACGCATTCCAGCTCGCTCGGAACGCTAGGCAACGTCTGACGGCACAGGTGCCTTGGCTCAATGTTCCTCGTTACTAACGGCATGGTGGACCTGCTTCAGGCACTGTTCTGAAAGATGAAAAACAACCCAAAAAAGAAACAGGAAAGGATTACTCAACCGCAAATTCCAGGCACACCAGAGCCATGGTGTTCGTTTTTCCTGCTCTCAAATGGCTTTATTTATAAGCCTTCTTTCCCCCCCTCCCCACCCCGAGAAAACTGGTTCATCAGAAATAAAGATCCTCCTGTTCTCTGACTTGCAGTGACAGCAGAGCCCCACCAGCCCAGGTACAGAGGCAGAGATGGAGAACTCCGCATCTTCGCCCACATTCCCAGCGCTGCTGGCAACGCCGCAGCCGTTGTTCCCTTCCACCCATCCGCTGCCCGGATAGAGCTCCCGCTTCCCGCGCTCACACAGCGCCTGGCATGACTCTTACGAGCTCCTCTTCAGAAACATTTCAAACTTGCAATCAATAGTTGCTTAAACCGAGGAGATGAAGTCAGGAGATGTTATTATACAAAAAAAGAAAGAACAAAACAGCTTCTCCCAGCACACCAAAGCACGTGTGGTGCCTCCCTCCTGGCGCAGCACACGGGGCTCTCCTGGAACAACAGGAAGCGCTTGCAGCTGACCAGGAAACTTTCTGGTGACTGTTCCTTATCCTGCAGGCTGCACCCCTCTTCCCTTGGGAAATCCCCCGGGGATGAGGTTTACACTGGACCATTGTTTTCGTGCTAGAGCAGTTTAAGGTTGAGGGAACTCTAATCAGGATGCAGGACTGGAGTGTGCTCAGAAACAACTCAGGATTGATTGTACAACAGGCAGGACAAACTTCCAGTTCTTTAAAAAACTAATAAAATAAAAAACCTGAAGAAAACCTAAGTGTCCGGAAGTTATGCTTTGGACAGAAAATGCTTTTATGTGCAGGTCAGTGCCTTGAACTAACAAAAATCTCCTTTGCTAACAGGCCCAAACGCTGAAGCATCAAACAGCTCCCTCCCAGATTGTCCAGCTCCAGAAGGGAGAAAGAAACCTGGGTGACCAGCTCACTACAAGGAGCATCATATATTCCTGAAATCTTTAGGACTAAGTGAAAGCAAATACATCCCAAGTTCTTGATTAATTCAGAAGGGGAAAGAATCCCTTTTCTAGGTCAGCTGAGGAACAACCCAAGAGAAGCCGGCAGCTCCCATGTGATAGGCATGTGGATCTGCTCGGGCTGGGTGTAAAAATAAAACAGGAAGCGAACAGCTTGGGGAACATGGCTTCCTGTCACCACCAGCAAAAACCCAAGAACCATAAAAAATCAGCTGTTTGCTCTTGACTTTGAGCCACCCTTTGATAGTCTCTGTGGCAGCTGGCAGCTTATCTTTGAGGTCCAGGAGTCCTTCCTGGATGCTTTTCTATCAGGGTGTTAAGAGGAAGAAGTGGGCATTATCCCTCCTAATTACCTCACAAGCCAGATTTTGAATTGCTAAATTTGACCCATTAAGGCAGAGGAGTTCAAGAGCCGCAGCACCGGGCGCTGGGATATCTCCCAGACAAGCAGATGTAGGCTGCTACCATTTTGCAACGCCTCGACACGAGGGATTTCACAGCATCTCAGAATGCCAGGATGGTTTGGGTTGGAAGGGACCTTAAAGCTCATCCTGTTCCAACCTCCTGCCATGAGACCAGGCTGCACGGAAAGGGTCCCCAAAACTGAGCACCTTATTGAACAGGGGACTGAGATCTGCATCCAAATAAATAAAAGCAAGACCCTCCGAGGAGCGAGTCCGTGTTGTTTTTCCCCGTGTCCGCTGCAGCCAGCAGCAACCGCGGGGATATTTAAAGAACAGGGTGAATTAAGGAAGGGCTCTGACCTTCCCGTCCCAACACCCCGTGTTTTATTGATTCCAGCCCAAGCCCTACAATCTTTTGTCAGCTTTAGTGCTTCATGCCAGACAAACTTTCCCAGCTCCCCCCAGACTGCAGTCTGCACCAACAAGCAGCTCTCATAAACAAGGCAGCATTTGCAGGCTGCCTGCATCCAGCTTCTCCCCTGTGCTTCCCCAGGGCTCGGCCAGGGAGCACACACGGTGGGATCTGCAGAGCTGGAGTGGACAGCCTGGCTGGAAACCTTCCAAGGTGGAGGACAGACAGAAGGAAAACAGCAAGAGGAAAAATAAGCCTGGAAGTGGGGGATGAGATGTGAGCGTACTGTATAAAAGGAGACAAAAAGACCCCCAAGATGATGGGTAGCGTGGTTGGATAAATGCAGGTAGCACTGATCTCCGCAAGGATGGGGAAAACAGGGCAGAAAATGGGAGTAGTGCCTCAAATACCAACAAAAAAGGCTCTGGATACATGCCTGTATACAGTCACCCCGAAAGTGTCTGCCTTCAAAGCATGTTTTGAGAGTAAAAGCAAAGAGTAGTGGTGAGAACTGCGTTTTTTAAAAGGAAAACTAAGGTAGAGCACATGTACAGCACAAATTTGCATTGGTGCAAGACAGCAGAGGTAAAGGCTAAGAAAAAGACTCCCCGTTGGAGTCTTTTTCTTTGGAATGGCCCAGCTCATCCTGTCAGCCACCCCCACCCCCCTGGCCACACTCCACTGCAGACAGAGTTTTGCCCTCATGATCTCCACAGCAGCGCTTCCCAAGGCCACGGGGACAGCTCTGCTGCCCCTAAACCCAGCCAGGATTCAGCAAACTACGGGATTAAATTAACCCTGTGGAGCATCAGAGATGATCAGGGCAGGAAGGGCAGGATGGGCTGTGGACAACCACCCTGCTCTCCCAGCAGCTTTTGGGTAAGGGGCATTTTAAAGCAAAAATTCCTCTCTTCGGAGCAGAAGGACAAGGAGCTTCAAGATTTTATGAAGGAAATCTGGGACCTGCAAAAACAGCAGGTGATGCCCCCACAAGAACACTGTTAGACCTTGCTTCTTCCTGGAGTGTTTGGAGGGTAGGGATAGAGATAACAGCTAATGGGCTCCTGTAAAACCTTCATGCCTCATGAGTAGGTGGGACAAAGATTAATTGTGTGGATTGAAAAATAAGTGGTGTATTTCAAAAGCAGGAGTCAGGTAGGGCAGAAAACCAGGTGCGGAGAAGGGACAAGGTATGAGAGCAAAGGGAGAAGGAGGAAGAGGAAGCAAAACACTGGAGGTAGCGCAAGGCATGAGCTGGGGGCAGGGAGGAGACACAGTAAATGAAAGAAGGAACAGAGCTAAAAAAGCTTTCTGGGAGGCTCGTGCTGTTATTCTTTAAGAGAGTCATTAAGGAGGCGAATGACAGCACAGTGCCAAGCACGGGCCATCCAGAACCGCTTCACTTTCCATGCTCAGGGCATGACAGCACAGCAGAATTCCACCCCGGCTGGCCAGCCTGGTCATCAGGCATTAGTCACTGTCACACAATGACTGCAGACCATATATTATAACTAAATCCTACCATTCAGATGCAACTTAAATGAATTGCAAGGCCGAAAATCCTTATCTTTGGGGCGAAGATAAGCGTTTCCATTTGCTTATGAATGCTAGAGATTAGATTTGTTTCAGGAGTAGAGTTTTGGGGTGCAAACACTGTTTTTAAAGAAGCTGCAAGAATGACATGGGCACAGAGGACCTGCCCTGATCCCTGTGTAACAAGAGAGGAGGTCAAGTATGTTAGAAGTAAAAGGAAACTGCCTCTAGAAACAGAAAACTCTGCAACAGATTTCTAATGAATATGGAAAACAAAGAAAGGCATCAAATTGAAACACAGTGCGAGGAAAGAAGTTCAGTGATCTCTGCTGGCTGGAAGAGCCGTAAGGAAAATCCACAAACCCTGCTTCATCAATCCACATTCAAAAGGCTCATCCTCCCAACCACTGTGCTTCACACCTTCTTAAAAACAAGGAAACAAATGATTTTCCTCTCCCACTTGAACCAGACTCTTCCTACCTGCTCCCAAGCACTTCCTCTGAAGCCTCCAAGTCATGACTTGAATCACAGAAGGCTCCAAGGCTTGTTGTGACGGCAGTGACTAAAAGCCAAACCATCTGAAAAGCCCAGCTTCGCCCCGCAGCTCCTTTCCCCTTGCTGCCCCACCTCCAGCCGGGCATTGCCAGGATTCCTCATAATTTCCCTCTCCCAAAATGCTTACGCAGGCGCTGCCGAGCCCTGGCCTGCTCCAGCCCAGAAAAAAGTTTGCTGAGCACAAAAAAGCCCTGGAAGCTGAACTCACTGCTCCTACATTCCTACTGATCTTCCAGCCACAACTGGCACCTTGTTTCCAAGATCCACCAGGTTTTTGCTCCCCATCATCCTTCCTGACAACTCTCGTCCTTTCTCACTGCACACATCGTGGTCTTGGACACCTCATGTTTTTCCAAAATAGCAGGATCCATGCGCAGAGCTTCTTCCCATGGCTGCTGATCTGACACCCTGCTCCTGCCACAATAAGCTCTCACCTTGAATGTCCTGCTCACCAGTTTTTAAGAGGATTCTGACTTTGGCAATTAGTTCTGTAAATACTCTCGGGCGCTGGGGAACAAGCGTGGCCCAACACAGGCTCGAAAAGGGGGAAAAACGTGTGACTTGCAATTCTTGCCTTTCCAAATCCAGCACTTTAAGCAAAGCCGAGGCAAATCCAAGATAAGCGTGCTGCTCCAAGATTTCTTATCAGCAAGCCATCGACCACTCTCCCCATGAGCTGTGCTGCAGCAGATCACTCAGGAATCCCAGTTCTGGATTAGAATCAAGTGCAATTGGTTTGTTTCAAACAAGAACTGCCAGTCCATAAACCCCTCGCACAAAGCTGCATCTTATTGACTATTTTTAATAAATAGGGCTGGCACAGTAAAATTGAACAATTGTTAGGAACAATAAAGGAGACAGACTTTGATTACAACTATTGAGAAGCAATACAGGGATGTTTTAGGATTGAGTATTTGCTTTCTAAGGCGAGTTCTGTCGACTGAAAACAGCAACTCGGAGCAAATACTCCTTAACAAGCGGTTTGGAGCAGAGCAGAAAACAGCACTGCGCAGCAAGAGAGGAACCAGACCTGTTTTTTGGGATTTTTTTTGTAGAGCAGGCAGATAGCACAGTCACCGTGGTGGTGCAGAGAAGGCAGGCAGGACTCCAAGGCGAGCCCTGCGGATGCAACGCACACAAAGAGCTGTAAATAACAGGTGAGTTGGAGGGAGAGATCTGGCAAGGTTCTCCTCACTGGTATTTGACCAGTTAGCATAGCGTTACTGGGAGTCACCTGGGTAATTCCCCGCTCAATGTGACACACAACCTCTTAGATCAGGGACCATCTGCAAATAAATCTGGACCCCAGCAGTGAGATCATCTGTCATAGTGTCTGGTGTAGCACAAAGCACCTAAGGAGGGCAGAGCGCTTTTTTTGGGGAAGGGAAGGGAATTTAGGCTTGATTTCCAAGTACGTCAGGGTGACCAACCACCCTGCCCTCGGCAGGGCTTACACAATCCTCTGCCTGGACACTAACAGCCAAGGAGACCAAGCCTTCAGCTAAGCGCTTTGGAGAGTCGCCTCTAGGAGCGCCCATCGGGGGATTAGACACACCAGCAGGTTTGGGAATGAGGGGGAAAGGAGATAATCAGATCTGAAATTCCCATCAGTATGAAATAAGACTTAACTCAGTCGCTTGCCAACGCAGACCGACTGTTCTTTCTAATGTCTGTGACAACTCCGCTTCAAATTTCAAGCTTCTCTCAGCAGTAACTACTCCCCCATGTAGCTGTAATGGCCAGAAAGAGACTGGCTTTTATGTAACCCCAAAAGACTTGCAGAAAGGGAAGCAGCAGCCACACACACACACAGAGGGAGAACTGAGGGGAAAAAAAAAATCAGCAGAAGGCTCTGCTGAGTGCTCAGGGCTATATCCAAGCTCACAATGCAGCCACAGAGAAGTGGGATGCGGCAATCAGAAATGCTCCAGTTCCACGCTCGGAGAGAGACCCAGCAATCAGTGCTGCATCCGAGCAATAGGGAGCGAAATTATAGAGCAAACTGCCATGTGATGCCACAAACTACTCCATCCCGCCAGCTGTAACAAGTATTCATTCCCAAAAACGCGTCACAGGCTCATCTGTCATTACCAGCCCAGCCTGCCAGCAGCTGAGCAGGAGTCAGCAGTGAAGGGCAGCTGCAGGGCTGCTTCCTTTCACAGTGGTCTATTCTCCCAAAAAACCACAGGGGAGATGGACGGGTAAAACCCCCCCAGGCGCAGGGGAAAACATTGCCCACCATCTCTCAGCAGCCGGTGGGATGGGAAGCACAGGCTGTGTTTTCACCCACCATCACACAAAAGCTCTCCTGAACCAGGGTCTACTGAAAATCCAGAACCTTTGGGAGAACACACTCAGCCGATCACAAAAACCCACATCCACAAGCCCTCTGTGTATTAATAACGCACTTCAATCACCAAGTGGAGAACTTCACAGGCCCGATCTGCCAGCGTTACGAAAGAGGCTGTTTGGGCAATAACGTGCGGCAAGAGCAGCACTGCCCTTTTCCACAGCGATGTTCCAACACTGGGAACGCCAGCCCTGATCCTGCAGCATAACGAGGATTGTACAGCGTGGAGTCCTTGAGACAACAAACATCCAGCCCGCTCCAATCCTACAGTAAAAATACTCCTTTTTTTTTCTCCCCTGCCTTCCCCCCCACCCCCCCCTCCAGTCTGCTGGCTCTGAAAAATGCAAAAGAGGCTCAGAAAGCCATTTTCTGCGTTTTTTTTTTGTCTGGCTCATGCATTATCATCATCATTTACTGCCCTCAAGGGGATTGCACAGGTGTGACTGAAAATTTGGCTCTTCCTTTTAAACTTTTTGTTATCAGCTTTGCTGAAGATGATCTTGCTGGAATAAATACCAGGCTGCTCTCCTGGAGAGGGACTCGATCAGAGCTGTTGTCAGAAATCAGGCTGGGGGTGGAAGGATGGGGGTGTCACTAATGGGGAACATACAGATCCTCCCGGCTTCTGCTGGAGTGCTAATAGAGCCAGCAGTTTGACCTAGACTTTTATTTTTTTAATTCCCAAAAAACAAACCATTGCACTAATTAATGTTTCCATTCATTTAGCTGAAAAACAAGTTAAACAAAGAGGGTCACCTGGTGTTCCTATCAATACCTGACTAGGATACAGGCAGAACAAATGCATTTAAATAAAACTCTAGAAGAGATGTGACAAGAGAAAGGCAGTTTAGCTCAATTAAAGAGAGCTGTCACAGGGATTTGATTCTCAGAACTATTGATTAAACAGGAATTAAAGCTCCAGAACAGAAAGGTTTCAAGGTCTGTGCTGTGAGGGTATACATCAGGAGAGAGAGGCAGGGCTCCTTCAGCGCCACAAGAGCTCTGGCTTTGTTGCTTCCTAGGAAACAGAAGCAGCAAAGGGAGCACAATGCTCCCTACTAAACCTGTGAATAATTTGGGCAAGGATACAAGGTCAGTGACAACACAGAGTGGCATCACGACCGTCAATCAACAGGTAGCTTTGGTATACTTGGGTATTAAAAACCCACAACAGGTTCCAAAACATTTCAGGAGTATGTGGGGAGAGGTCTGGGCAGGTTTCAGTCCTAGAATCCCACAATCCTAGAATGGTTTGGGCTGGAAAGGGTCTTAAAAAGCATCTCGTTCCTCCCCCTGCCATGGCAGGGACAACTTCCACCATCCCAGGTTGCTGCAAGCCCTGTCCAACCTGGCCTTGGACACTTCCAGGGAAGGGGCAGCCACAGCTTCTCTGGGCAGCCTGTGCCAGGGCATCACCACCCTCACAGGGAAGAATTTCTTCCCAATATCCCATCTATCCCTGTCCTCTGGCAGTGGGAAGCCATTCCTCCTTGTCCAAAGTCCCTCTTCAGGTCTCTTGGAGCCCCTTTAGGCACTGGAGTGCCTAAGGTCTCCCTGGGGCCTTCTCCAGGCTGGACGTCCCCAGCTCTCCTAGCCTGTCCCCAGAGCAGAGAGGCTCCAGCCCTCAGAGTGTCTCTGCACNGGGCATCACCACCCTCACAGGGAAGAATTTCTTCCCAATATCCCATCTATCCCTGTCCTCTGGCAGTGGGAAGCCATTCCTCCTTGTCCAAAGTCCCTCTTCAGGTCTCTTGGAGCCCCTTTAGGCACTGGAGTGCCTAAGGTCTCCCTGGGGCCTTCTCCAGGCTGGATGTCCCCAGCTCTCCTAGCCTGTCCCCAGAGCAGAGAGGCTCCAGCCCTCAGAGTGTCTCTGCACTCGCTCCAATAGGTCCATGTCCTTCCTGCGCTGAGCACCCCGGAGCTGGAGGCAGCACTGCAGGTCACCAGGGCGCGACAGAGGGGCAGAATTTTCCAAGCCTCAAAGCCTGTAACGGTGCCGAATTCACTTCAAAGGGTCTTGACTAGAAGAGGCACAGCGTAGGTGGGAAGGCAAGCAGTGCCCCTGCCCACAGCTCCCCGCGGAGGTCCTGCAGGAGCCCCTGGCTGCGGGAATGCCTGCACAGAAGCCCAGCCCCGCTGCTGAACCGAACAGGGCTGCCTCCCTCAACCCCGGCCTGAATTCCCGCTAATGAGCACAGCGGCTTTGCTTCCTCTGCTTCCCACCAGCCTCTCCAGCCAGAGGAAAGGCTTGTGCCTGTCGCACTAACAAAGCCCAACTCACAATACAGCAGCACATTCTCATTCCTGGGCTGCGCTTGGTAATTAATATGGAAAGAGAGGGTGTGCTTTTTTCCCCCTAAATGACTTATTCGTTAAGTTCGAGCATATTTTAACCTTCCTTTTCAGCAGATAAACTCTGTCTCATTTGCAGCTAAGCTCAGCTTTCCCTTCTTTGCCACACACTAAACTATTTTGATTAATGAAAGAGTGGGAACAAACCAGTTCCAAGTGTTTTCTATAGAGCTCAACTGCTCTTTCAGTTTCAACTCACGCCTAGATAATTATATCACAGCTCTGAGTGCCCCCACCCTTCTGTTGCACTTGGGGAATACTGGAAAGATAAGTCTTTTCTTAATTATTAAATGTAAATAGCTCATTAAATATAATCCAATTACTTTAATTGTAAGAAAAAGGAAGTAATTACAATATGTACATGTATTCTTGCCTGAACAGTTTTAATATCTTAAATGAATCTTTGCAGCATTAATATTTTAAGTCAACCTTTGACATGAGGGGAGAGAGAAAAAAAAAAAGACATTGACTCCTTGATATTTTCCAGAAGGGTTACATCTGCTGGGATTTCGGTCACAAAAACCAAGAGAATGGCCTTCAGCATCTAAATCAAAATGGTTTATAAACAGCATCTTAATAAAGTCAAAATAATACACAGGCGTTCCATTGTGGAGGGAAAAAAAAAATACATAAACACGATGCCACGTGAAGAGCCTGATTACGCTTTTGGGATCTCAGGAGCCCAGCAAGACGGGCATTACTGTGAACTCGGGAGAACAGGCAGGATCCCACCACACCAGTACCAAAAGCCTCCACACATCTGGGATTTTCCAGGTAGTTCTCCTTCCCTACACCTATGGTTTGTCCTGTTCAAGGGTGGGAAGAGGAACCAGGGCTGGGGGAGAAGGGGCTTGCTCCAAATCTGGGATTACCCAGCTCTTCTGTGGCAGTGCCCAGTGAGGTGACCCCACAGAAATGCGGAATGAAGGGTCTGTGTGTGCACAAGCCATCTGTGCAATGCACAGGGACGGCACAGGATCCCAGGCTGCCATTTGGGATTTGCAGGCAGAGCTGCAGGAAGCTGTGAGGAGCAGTCCTCTGGTTTTGCTCAACAGCATGACAATCCCTGGACTCACTTTCTCCATCCCTGCAGCCAGCGGGACCGAACAACCTTCCAGCAGACTCCAGCAAGGCCCCACTGTTTCGATCAGCCCCCCTGGTCTGACAGAGCAGGGTCAGGTTTCAGCTTGGCTGTGGTGACAGATGCCTGTGAAATCTCCTTGGGACAGGCAGAAAAATATTCGGTTTAAACTGTAGTTGTTTCCATTTTGCATGTTCTGAGCCCAGCAGTGATCTCACCTTATGTAATCTCCAGTGCAAACTCCAAGCTCTGGACCATCCAAAACTATTTCAGGGTGTTTGAAACCAAAAAAGCCCAGAATGGTTTGGCTTGGAAAGGGTCTTAAAGAGCATCTTGTTCCACCCTCTGCCACGGCAGGGACACCTCCCACTATCCCCGGCTGCTCAAAGCCCCATCCAACCTGGCCTTGGACACTTTCAGGGAAGGGGCAGCCACAGTTTCTCTGGGCAGCCTGTGCCAGGGCATCACCACCCTCACAGGGAAGAATTTCTTCCCAAAATCTAACCTAAACCTGCTCTTTCAGTTTGAAGCCATTCTCCCTTGTACTGCCCTCCAGGCCCTTGTCTGAAGTCCCTCTCCAGTTTTCTTGGAGCCCCTTTAGGCACTGGAAGGGGCTCTAAGGTCTCCCTGAAGCCTTCTCTTCTCCAGGTAAACATCCTCAGCTCTCCCAGCCTGTCCCCAGAGCAGAGGGGCTCCAGCCCTCATCTCCATGGCGTCCTCTGGACTTGCTCCAGCAGCTCCATGTCCTTCTTGTGTTGGGGGCCCAGAGCTGGATGCAGTACACCAGGTACCAGAGTAGAGGGGGAATCATCACTTTATTGAACTGATCTTTTTGGGAAAAGAGAGATTAGACCGTATTAGGGATGCTAAGGATGCAGGCCTTTCTAGCCAAGCTTACCACAAGGTCTATAATAAGCTGCTTTATGGAAACCTCTCATGTGAAGCCAGCCCCTAGATGTAACCTCCTTGATACAATATTGAATTCTCAATAGCAACCAAAAGGCTATTTTGTGTAAGTTAATTACAGCCGTTTTTAATTTAGCTTGCAGAAGGGAAGCGGCCAGTGATTTCATGCTGCCCTAGACAGAAGGTAAAGGTTTTCCACAAGCTGTGTTTATAGCTCTATGCTTTCCTCCAGCAAAGCACCGGCTCTGCAGCTGCTGGTATTGAAAGAACAGGATCTGGGTGTGTGCATGGTTCTCTCTCGCCTGGTTGGGTTTTTTTTGCAGCTGCAAGGCCAAACCCATGCAAGTGCGTGTGTGCTTTTTCTTACGGTGACAAAGGCAGGGTGCCTGAAAGGGAACTCGCTTCCGCTCTGGCAAGCACTCAACCAACTACTTGCTGGGCTAAGGGGTGGTCGGGGAACTTTCACCCATCCATTCAGCCAAGGCCGCTATTCCCCCTCCCTCCCAATTAAATCCCATTTTTTGCACTCCATGCATGAACTGCAGCCACACCAATACATCAGATATTGTGGCTGATAGCCTCCTCTGAATGCCACTTAAAGCCCTCCAGTGTAGAGTGCTCTGAAAGCAAAGCATCGTTCATTCTCTGAGCGACAGAAAGAGACTTTTGCTATAGAGAGACCTGAAGTAAGACTCTAAGTAGTAGGAAAAGGGCATCCAGAGAAAGAGGAAATGAGAAATTAAAACCACATTCAATCTTATTAGTGGTAATACAATAGGTCAACAAGAGTACTTTGCACAACTCCACAGCATGGGAACAATTTATGCAGAACTCGGAGCAGTGACACCAGCGAGTCTGATGTTTACCGAAACCAGCAAATTTTGTCACCACTATTTTGAAGTGTCCAGCTGAGGGGGGAGAGAGCTGGAGGGGGATAGTGCCTCCATGCCTTGCAGGAGAGTACACTTAGGAGAGGAGAACGTGAGCAATACTCCCCCTCCTCTTTTTCCACCTGAAACATTTTTTCTCTCAAGGGATTTCCAGCATCTTATGAGCACAGCCTCTTTGAAGTGCTGCAAAGTGGCATTGCTCATCATTTCAGTAATGACAGTAAATAAGCCCCAGTATTTTGTTGATCCTTTTCCTTTTGCTTTACAAACAAAAGGTCAGAGTCATTAGCCCAGTTTGATGAGCGGGGAGAAATGGAGGCTTGGAAGAGGCAGGTCGCTCTGGAACATCATTGGGAACATCAGTGAATAAAGAAGACAAGTCACAGGACTTAGGGACAGCCACGCTGGATCATCCAGCCCCCAGATACCCCAAGTACTCTCTCCATCATGGCCAGGTACCAGATGCAGCAAGAGAAGAGCATGGGAAGAACGCAAGCACAGAGCAAGAGTTCTCCCTGCTTTTCCATGCTGCAGCACCCCATTGCACCCTAAGACCATGTGGAAACAAACACTATCATTTAACTGTCCTTCACGGATTTCACTTCCATAAACTCATCTGATCAGTTCCGGAACTCGTCTGAACAATGCATCCATGAGATCCTGGGGCAGCAAATCCCATATTTATCATGTTAGGTGAAAAGACGCTTCCTTTTATGCCATTCACTTCAAAATTAGGGGATTTTAATCTCAAATCTGTGTGTGGCTTTGCTTCAAAAAGGAGTTGTTCAAACAAATTCATCACTATTCATATAAAACAAGCCCCTTCTGAGCAGAGGGTTCGCAGGCTGCACCTTCAAGGCCAGGTTGGATGGGACTTGGAGCAACCTGTCCCTGCCCATGGCACAGGGGTGGAATGAGATGAGCTTTAAGGTCCCTTCCAACTCAGACTGTTCTGGGTTCTACGATCAAACACGAGAGAAGCGCTCAGTTCTTATAGAGCACTTTCAGTATAAACCAAACTAATAACTCATGGTTTAGGTTTGATTTACAGCAGCAGTGAGAACAAACCAGTTTCAGTGGCCAGCTCTGTGTCTGACCCATTCTGGACTGTGCACTGCTTCCAACAGTAATGCAGGAGAACCCAAACCTCACAAACAAGTCACCAGTGACCTGGGAACAGCTCACCTGAAGCAGTGACACAGCAACAGCCTCCCGGGCTGAACTTCCAGCCCTCAAGAACCAGTGCCAACTGCTGCTGCCCCACAGGCATCTCCCGCCTTCCTCTGTCAGCATCACAGCATCCCTTAAAGCACCACCTCTCCCCAAAAAGAGTCTGGGATACTGCAGTGGAAGAGGAAACGACCAGAAGGCACTGAAGGAACAGAACAGGTCACCACTGACCCATTTGTGAGAGACCCATCGAGCTTCCTGGTGCTTTAAATTCCTTCATCAAAGCCCCTGGCAGATGCATACTTGAGATATCTGAGCTCTACCACTTCTCCAGTAGCAACCTAACACCACAGAGCTTTCCCGCAATTTCAGGAATTAGGGTAGGATCTAGACGAACTATTTCCCAGGCCCATTACTGTGGGGAAGGAGCTGGGATGGAGAATGTGATTAACAGCTCATGCTGCTTGCTTGAGAAAATAACGTGGAAGTTCACATTTAAGTTCCTCTGGGAAGGGACCTTCCCTCCTACTGCCTTCCAGGCAGGGAAAAAAATATCCTGCAAACCTTCAGATGGAAAAAGAAATGCCATATAAATGAGAATTAGGCCTGAATCTGATCACCTTCTACCAAGCACTCCCTTCACAGTGAAGCCTGATCTGCCTCCCCTCCTCAAAAAAGAACCAACACGTCTTTTTATTACACAGAGTTGCAAAAATACAAAAGGAAGTAAATGTCACCAGGGTGGTTCTGTTCTGAGCAGTCATTTGCTTATTACCCAGAAGCCATTGCCACACGCCTTTTTTTAATCCTGTGTTTATAAATACCTAAAGTATTTAAATAAATGTTAATCTGCGGTAACTAAGGCCCTGATCTCACAAATATTTATCCTTGCACAGTGAGAATAAACACTCAAATACACAAATTTCTTACTACAGATCCCATTTCAGCCAGAGTGTTGTTGAAAACAGTAACACACCAGAAGACAGGCTGGGAAAATAGCTGCATTTTGCCTTCCTGAGTTTTCACAGTGTGTCACTTTTGGGTTGTTTCCTGTGCATTTGCTGTAGAAACTGTACAAAGGAGCGAGGGCAGAGCTGAGCCACCAGACAGGGCCCGTTGTGGCTGTTGGAACCCTCAGAAGGAGCTTTTGGCAGTGTTTTTTCCTGGTGTCCCATTCTGTACGAGGACAGCAGGAACTTTATCCACAGCACATGCAAACACAATCGCTATTCAATCCCTTTCCTGGTTTGTGACTGACTCATGAGCAACGTATTTTGCTCAGCTGAATGACCAAGGGCTCAGTATTATCATCAAACCAAGCAGAGGCAAACCCCAAACCTTGCATTTAAAGTTATTAAATATTTTGAGTCCAGAAAACCCACAAGAGAAACTATCTAGAAGGATTAAAGCCAAGTCTTAACACTTGCTGAAATCTTCTTTATTACAATGTGTCAAAGAAAACCTGTTTTTTTGAAAAACATTAATCCTACCAACCTTTGTTCTTCTATCACCACGAAAATATTAAAAAATAAACCCAGGAGAGAGATTTGTTGCTGTAACTTTATGCACATGAGGCAATCACTGAAGTTTTAACCCCTCCGCCCACACGCCACGATTATCTAACCCTGGTGAATGAAATCAACTTTTCCTAGACCAGCCCTGAAGAATGAGATATATTCAAAGCATGCTGAGAAACTGGGTTGGGACTGATCAGAAGGGTTGTACTCCTTGTCATGAATCACTGTCTGCAAATACCTTCTGAGTTGTAACTCACAAAAATACACCATTTCTGTGTGGTGTGTCACATTAGTCATAGGGAAACCAGTTTCATACTGGCATGAGCCATCAGAAATGTTTTATTTCTCTAAATTAAAATAATGGAACTTGGGACATTTACTTTTTGATCCCGTTACCAGACAAGACAAAAAAATATCACAGTTCTTTTTAAAATCAGTGGAAAACACGTAGTTTAGGGAAAAGTTTACACTGAGTTCACCCCTGGAAGTTTTTCCCCTTACAATCCAGACTTAGAAAGCTTCCCCTCATCTCAGGTGGGCTACAAGGGAGCTGCTATACCCACTCCTCCAGGCTTTAAATCATGCAGAAATCAAGGCTTTGGACGGTAAATCCCAGAAAGTCTGATCCCACCATCACCAACACACCCAGGAATAACAGTGACAACTGCAGCTTGAGCCAGGATCAGTGTCAGGCGGCTCTTGCAAGCTCAGGTCACGCTTTGTCACTCAAACTTCACGTTTTGAAGCACATTCCTTAAAAAGAAATAAAACCCCCAAAGCGCACAGAACTTTGTGCCTGGTGTGCTCTGCCTCACTGCCGGGATAGTGCTCCCGCCCAGCTCTGGATGCGAGGGGGATTCAGAGTCATTCTCTGGACATGCTGGCTGTGCTCTCGTGGGGAGATGTTGGCTCTGGTTTGTTTTTAACTCAGTCTGGGATTAAACTACGAGTCGGTTTCTATGGCAAAGCCCACTCGAGGTCAGTAAGGGACAAATCGGAACGAAAAGTGTCGCAACGCAACGTTTTGAATTCCTGCAGCATTTAGCAGCAACTGATTCTGCAGATGTTGAAAATGAGTGGAAAACATAACTACTGCCCTTCCTCATGTGACTGAGTGTGCAAGACTTGGTACTTCCCATAAAGTGGGACTTCCCAGGTCTGTGGAAGGTGTCCCTGCCCATGGCAGGGGTAGAACGAGATAGTCTTTAAGGTCCTTTCCAATCCAAACCATTCCATGATTCTATAAAAGCAACATTTTTGCATCAGTTTTGTTTCAGGGAAGCACATCTCTACCCCTCATTTGACTTCCAACATCTTTTAATTTCAACTTCTCCCTCTCCCGAGTCTTCAGGAAGGACACAAAAGTGTGAGGGTTACAAAGGGCTCCATCAATTACGACTCTGCCCGCAGCTGATGTATTTAACATAAGTTTTTTTAATCATTATTAACAGAACTTAATGTCCACCAACACCTGCAGTGCTGAAAGATTTAAGACTTTCAGTGTTTCCTAGTGCTGAACTTCCAGCATTAGCACATCCCTCAGCCCCACCAGTGCTCTGACCCATGGAGAGGTGCCCAGTTCTGTTGTTGCTACTGAAGAAAGCAAAACAGCAATGCCAAATGTGAAACTCGGTCAGGGAAATAAAAAATCCTACCATAGGAACGTCCTTGAGGTCAAGTGACAGTTAACAGGGAGAGGCTGCAATCCTTACCTTTCTCCAGACTACATGTCTCCCAAAGTAATCCCAGCACCAACCTAAATGCTGGTGAGGCACAACCACAAGGACATTCCCTAGTAACTTATTTCTTCTCTAGAAGAAATACGGTCTGAGGCCACCAGGAGGTCAATGCGCTAAACCAAACTACCCAACCATATCCCAAGCCTTTTCTCAGATCAAAAAAAAAAATTCCAAAAGCACACTACAGCACCCACAGGGGGTCACACCAAGTAGTTTTAGATTTTATGTGTTGTGGATGGTTCATAGACAAAGGGGTGACACACACAACTTAAAGTGTTCCCAGACAGATCGAGGGGTGCACCCAGGAGTGGGGCTGGAAGACAGGCAGGAGGGAGAAGTTTCCTTCAATGAGAGCCCCCAGCTCCCACCCAGACAGACTTTGGACACAGACACAGACACGTTTTCACAAGTCCCAATGTCAAACTCAAGACAGCAAATGTCGGGAAAGGGAGGGACCCCCTCTGCTCTCCCCCAGCAGATCCCACTGCTCCCCTCTAAAAGGAACCCTGCAGCACCCCCTTGTCTCCTGAGTCCCCAAGCGTTCCCCGCTATGCCAGAGCTCTGTGACAACCCCAGCACAGCAGACACCGGCCAGGCCTCGGGAGAGCCCCGCAGGCGACATTTCTTTCACCCAGCACGGGGCTCTGAGCACCCCCGGGCAGCCCGCCCCTACATCCCAATTCCCCACAGGCCAGCCGGCCCCGGCACACATCCCGCACCAAACCGCGGCCCCCGGGAGGGGCTGGGGAAGTGTCAGCCCGGGGATGGAGTCCCAGACCGGGACAGACCCCCCCAAAACCCCCGCCCGGGACCGCAGCACCCCTACCTCACTATATGGCAGGAAACACCGCCCGCTTCAACCTAAGAGCTCACTATTTGGCAAGGGCCTTGCGGCCCACTCCAGCGCCTCCGCCTCTTTCCCCCGGGAAGAGACGGCCCGGGGGAGCTGGGGAGGCCCGCTCGCCCCTCTCGCACTCACCCCGTCCGCGGCTGTCCCCTCCGGGCCCCGGGGCTCACTACCACCAGGGCGGGCCGGCCCGCCCGTCCGCCATTCCACGACTCCCCCTCCCTGCCCCG
>VZTI01001994.1:51350-62473 GCA_013397865.1 Struthidea cinerea
TCATAATTTTTGGCTTCTCCCTCCGGTGTGTGATTCTCTTTTTTTTTTGTGATTTTTCAGCTTTTAAATTTTTTTTTTATCCTTAAACATTTTTTTAACTTCTTTTCTTCAAAAGTATTTACAATTGCTGGTTTTGTGCAGAAAATGAAAATTAATCAAATAAAAAATAAAACTTAAAGAGTCCCTCTGCTTCTGGCTGGGAGGAGAGAGAGAACGCGGCGCCGGCGCCACGGCCGAGGCGGGGGCCGGGGGCGAAGCGGGGGCGGCGGGGGCGGGGTCCCCTCCGGAGGTGGCCCCCTCCTCTCCTCTGTTCTCTGCTCCGGCGGCCGGGATGGGTGGGGGGCGCAGGGCCGGGGGTGCTGTGTCTGGGGGGAGACGGAGAGAGGGGTGAGGGTCCCACCATGGGGTGCCTGCCCACCCCCACCCAGCACCCACGGACCCGGGGGCTTGGCACCCACACACCCAGGGGGCTGGGGTCCTGTTCACCCTAATCTGGCATCCACACACCCAGGGGGCTGGGGTCCTGTTCACCCCAAATGTGGCACCCATGTCCCAGGGGACCTGGGGTCCTTCCCATCCACACCCAGCAGTCCGGGGTCCTGCTCATTCTTGTCTGGCACCCACATACCTGGGAGTCTCGGGCCCTGCTCCCCCCACCTGGCACCCAAACACTCAGGGGTCTGGGGCATCCCACACCCCCTCAGCTCTGGCACGCCCGGGGTCCTGCGCCCCACATCCCAGGCTCCAGCCACCCCCAGACACCGGAGCCGACAGGGTCCCCAGTTTGATGCTTGTTGGGGCAACACCCGGGGCAACTGCTCGCAGCCCAAAAGGGGCTGGGGGCACCCAGAGCGGGGGTGCAGGTGGGCCGGAGAACCCCCCAGAGCATGGAGCACCCAGCACACCCTCCCGGGGGACCCGTACCATGGGGTGGGGAACGCGGCTGGCACTTACCTGGTGATGGTGGCGTCTCCGAGTCCCGCTGGCGACGCTGCCAGAACCTGGTGGGGGTCAGCGCTTCCCAACACCCATCGGTGTCCGTCCAGCAGGAGCAGCCCCCGCGGCGAGCAAGCGGACGGGGAGGGACAAGAAAAAGAAAAGAATCCCCAAACAGCCTCCCCCGGGGCGGCCAAGGGGGTCCCCGGCCGGGCTGTGGGCAGGGGGCACCCAGCGCTGACCCCCAGATACCCTCCTGCCCTCCCTGCCTGCGCCCCTGCGCCGGGCCTGGCGGGGCCTGCGCTGTCTGTCCGTCCATCCGTCCGTCCGTCCATCCGATTGTCCTGCTGCGGGGCGGGGGGGGCGGCAGTCCGGAAAGCAGAGCCGGAGGTTGGCAGGCGGAGCGGGTTTGAGTGCGGAGGGGGAAAAACGGGGGGTTTCTCTCTTCATCCATTATTATTAATTCTTTTCTCCTTTTGTTTCACTTATTTTTTATCTTTTTTTTTCTTTTTTTTTCCTTTTTTTCTCCTTTTTTCTTTCCTTTTTTTTTTTTTTTTTTTAGAAAACAAACAAATGGTTCCAATCCCAGTTAAATACAGAACTTGAAAAGTGTTCCAGAAAAAAGTGCTGGCTAAATTACCTCTGAAAGAGAAACACAACATGGAGAGAGAGGGGGACACGATGAGAAGGGCCCTGGGGGTCTCCTGCGTCCCCCTCTGCCACCCTCACCCCCAGGTTCTCCCCCACCTACCCTGTAACAAAACCTCGTTGTCCGGTTGGCACGTCAGCAGACACTACAATGAGGTGACCGTAAAAGTGTCCTCAGGGTGTTGTTGCTCTACCATGGGTCCCAAAAACCCGCTCTTCTGGGTGGGGGCCATGACAGGGTGCCCTTGGGGTGCAAAACTGGGGTACCTGTAGTTGTCCTGCAGCTGCAACATTGAGTCTCTTGGTACGGGGGAGATGTTCAAGTCATTGATCAAGGGACAAGCGTAGGGTCCTCGGTGGTGAGCCCGGGACATCTCCAAGGGCTCCTTCTCGCCCTTGGAGGGGTGGGTGCCGCTCGGGCTGCTCAAGTGGGGGTTCAGACACGGGGGGTCCGTCCTGCCCATGAAGTCTACCAGCATCCCGGCCCCCGCCTTGCCGTCGTACGAAGGGCTCCGGGTGCTGGCGTTGGGGGAATACCAGTACGGGGGATTTTTGCAACTGGGGGAGTCGTAGTGCGGTTGAGGCATGGGGAGGTCGCGGCAAGCCAGGTGTGGGGCGTGCGGCAGGGCCCCCCCCTGCATGCTGTGTTTGAGCGAGTCGCAGGCGGGCAACTTTCGGATGCTGCCTGCCCGGAGGTCCTCCTTGAAGGCCAAGGTCGGGGAGCAGTTGGGCGAGAAGGCTTTCTGCAAACCGGCCTCGAACACAGTCTGCTGGCCGGGGGCCGCCAGCTGGTGTGGGAGGGCAGGGAAGTGCTTGCTCTCCAAATCCGGCTGCCCCAAACCGGGGGAGTCGCTCTGGAACCCCTGGACAAAGGTCCCATCCGAGGGGGTGGAGGGGTTCATGGAGTAGGGGCCGGCGTAGTCACAGGGGTCCCGCTCACCCACCCCGAAGCCCCGGGACTGGGAGGGCAGGGGGGACATGCTGCTGTCCCCGCTGTAGTAGTCCAAGCCCAGGTCCGTGCTCTCCTGGAAGAGGGGGTTCACCGCCTGTGACTTGGTGGGGAACTTGGCTTTGCCTGTCCCCCTCTCCTTCTTGGAGGCACAAGCCCCCCGGGAACCCCGGGGCTGCCGGGGTCCTGTGTTCCTCTTGGAGGGGTACACGGAGGAAGAAGAAGAAGAGGAGGAGAAGCTCAGGTGGGAGGTGTCAAACATATCTACCTTCTTCCGTCGGCCTCGACCGGGCTTAGAGTTACTCTGGAAGAGGACACTCTGGTTCCAGTTGTAGCCAGGGGCAGAGGATGCCTCATTCCAGTCCATCATCAGCTTCTCCAGGCTGGAGAGGCTGGACTGGCCCTCACTGGAGGATGCCTCGCTGTTGGCGCGCCGGTAGCCAGCCGGCTGGTTGAACTGGGTGCTGTCAGAGGAGGACTCGGAGAAGGTCTCAGAGACCGTCTGCTGCTTGGCTTTCTGCGGGGTGTAGTTGGAGATGTCCAGGATGACGTTGGGTTCATTGAGGTGGCACTCGAAGCCCGGGTTGTAGAGCTGGCTGAAGGCTTCTGAGCTCCAGTCCAACCCACTGTAGCCTTGCCGGAAGGCCCACGGCGTGGCACTGGGGAACTGCCGGCAATTTTCAGGTGAGGGCTGGAAGGATGCCGACCCCTTGGGCACCATGTAGCCGCCGGGCGAGACAGTGCTGGCCCGGCTGTCGCAACGCAGGGGGGTGTGCGCGGCGCTGGAGAATTGCCCCCCCTGCTCGGCACTGTTGAAGAAGGCGGCTTTTCCCAGTGGCAAACTGGGACCAGCTGTCGGTGGCGCGTAGCCGGCACTGTGGGCACTGCTGGGCGAGGACGGGAGGCTGCTGCCACTGCCGTAGGCGAAGCTGCAGTCCTTGCTGTTGGGGCAGTCCTGTGCTGATGGGTACTGCTTTCCTGGTGGGAACACGCTGGCGGGTGCCACGCTCTGCCCGGTGCTGCCATAGCTGCCGTACGGGGAATAGCCGGGGGTGCCGCTGGCCACCGGATGAGCCGTGGGTGACCGGGACACGGCCGACGGCGGGGCCAGTTTGGGGAAGGACTCGGTGCCCCGGCATTCTGATGAGCCTTGGGTCACCCCGTAGCCGCTGGAGGCACGGCCGGGCGGGAATGCCGGCCGGCCCTGCATGGCTGCATGGAAGGCGGCTTCGGCACCGGGGTTGGCTGCCGCCACTTTGCCACCCCGGGCTGTGTAGGCAGCCATGCCCCGCTGGCCGGGCAGCGCGGCCGGGGGGGCCGTGTAGGCAGCTGCTGATTTACGGGACTCGGAGCGGGACGCGGAGAGGGCGAAGTCCAGCAGGTCGGAGGAATCATCTGAGTCCAGCAGGGAGCGGAAGTATCCAGTGAAGAGGCTGTGCCGCTCCGGACCGGTCTCTGTCTGCGAGGACGGCGCGCTGCTGGCATAGAAACCAGCGCGGCCGGAGGAGCCTGACTCCAGCCCCGCAGCATGGAAGGGTCTCGCCTCGGCCCCTTGGTAGCCACCGTTGCGTCCGGCTTGGCTGCTGGGGTGGCTGTGGTGGGGGGTCCAGGGGCTGCCCTTCTCCCCCCCGCCCCACTCTCCGGTGGGGCCATCCCCAAAGCTCTGCCCGGAGTTGGGTTCGGGGAAGAGCGCCCCGTTTTTGCGTGCCCGTCGCTTCCGCTTGGGTTTTCCCACGGGATCGGGCTCTGGCCGGCCACGCTTGCGTGGGTGCACGGGGTCAGCGTGGAGGGCGGTGGGGGCTTTCTTCTTCTTCCCGATGCCCTCGAAGAAGTCACTGAAGGAGCAGCGCGCGGCACGGGCAGCGTGGCCCCCCCCGCGCCCACCGAAGCCCCCCGCCTTGCCGCCGCGCCGGCGGAAGCCCTGGACGCGGTGCAGGAAGTGGGAGATGCTCTGGGTGTCGGGGGCTTGGTGGATGGACTCGGGCTCGCTGGGGGTCCAGCAGCGGGGCGGGGAGCAGCGCCCCGAGCACTGGCTCTGCCGGTTGAGGAAAGCCAGCTTGGCCAACACGTCCGAGTAGTCGGCTTTGCTGTCATTGGTGTCAGCGATGTAGGAGGGCTGGGGTGAGGCCAGCTTCTGCTTCCTCCTCCTCCTCTTCTTCACCTCCGGGGTGGGTTCCTTGGGCTTGGCTTGGCCCAGCAGCAGGTTTTTGGGAGGCCTGCCCCGCTTGCGCTTCAGGATAATGGGCATCTCGCCAGGAGGGAACACCACGACCACGTTGCGCCCATTGTTCTTCATCTTGAGCAGCGGCGTGGGCTCCATGGAGCTGCTGGCGGCCAGCTCCTTCCCCTCCAGGTTCAAGTTGCTGCTGAGCGACGACACCTTGTAGGTGGTCTTGTTTCTCCTCCCCAGGGACACGGGGATCTTGGCCATCTTCACCACCATCTTCCTCACCCCCCGGCACTTGCTCTTCTTCCCCGCCGTGGGGGCTTTGGGCATCTCGTCGGGGTCCAGAGTGGTGGGGGGCGGTGGCGGTGGGGGGCTCAGCAGTGGCGTGTCGGGCTCCTCGGGCCCGGGGGGCATCTCAGCAGGCAGGGCGAGGGGGGACAGGACGCGGCTCTCGGGGGTGACGTCCACCCGGCGCCCTCGCCCCGCCCTCCTCCGGCGGCACAGCATCTTTGGCTTGTCTGTCCGGCGCAGGGCGTACTTGCGGTGGTCTTCGCCACACCGCCCGGCCCCCCGGCCCCCACAGGGACCTCGCTTCACCATGGTGCTCAGGGGACACCCCCCGAGCCGGGGCTGCAGCCCGTGGGGCCGCAGAGGGTCCCCAGCGCCCGGCTGTGCCTCCAGCAGCTCCGAGACGGTTCCCAGCGGCTGCGGCTCCAGCAGCGAGGGCTCAGTGGGCAGCAGTGGGGGCTCCAGCGCTCCGGGCAGTGGCTCCAGGGTCTGCAGCCCCAGAGGCTCTGCCAGCGGCTCCAGGGACTGCAGCTCCAGCGACTCGGACAAGGGCTCCAGCGACTGCAGCTCCAGCGACTCAGAGAGCGGCTCCAGCGACTGAAGCCCCAGCGGCTCCAGGTTTTGCAGCTCCAGCGACTCTGGCAGCGGCTCCAGGCTCTGCGAATCAAGCAGCTGGGGCTGTGACTCCAGGGACTGGGAATCCAACAGCCGGGATTGGGAGTCCAGCTCTTGGGCTGGCAGCAACTGGGGCTGCGGCTCCATCGCCTGTGACTCCAGCAGCTGTGTCCCTGGGCACGCCAGGGAGGCCAGCTCGTTCAGGATGTCCGCCTCGGCCAGCTCCGAGTAATCACTGGCATCGGGCTGGGAGCAGCCGGCTTCATCCACCGGCGCTTTGGAGACGCCCCCCACGCCCCCACTGTGTCCAGGGGGCTGCGGGGTGCTCCCCCCGCCTCCGTCAGCTTCTCCGTCACGTGCCGGGGGCCGGGGGTGCCGCGACGGGTCGGATTTGAGGAGCACTCCCCGCTCCTCGGGGCTGCGGATGCTGTTGGCCAGGGAGGGTGAGGAGAAAAAGCTGTACTGGAGGTCGCGGTCTGCGGGCAGGAGGCGGCTGTCCTCGTGAGCCCCGCCGCCACCACGGAGACTGCCACAGTCCAGGTGCACCCCACTGTTCTTGAGGTCCTCGGAGAGGCGGTTGAGGTCCTTCATGATGTCGATGAGCTGCACCACGGGGTGGAGGTTGATGTGCCCGTTGCCGCACTTGCTCCGGAGCAAGGCGAGGATGCTGTCTATGTTGCAGCGGCCCGAGGCCAGTGTCGCGTTGGGGAAGGTTTTGGGCGCCCGATCGCGGGCGGATGCCTCCTCCGCGCTGCCCCCCAGGATCCGGGGCTCCCCGGCACAGCCCAGCAGGTCCTCGGCCGCCTTGGTGCCCCCGTGGACGCTCTGGCAGCGGTCGGCCGGGTCGCCGTGCAGCAGCGAGCCTGCCTGGTGCTCCCGGCCGAGCGCGGGGCACGACCCCTCAGGGAAGCTGAGCACACTGCAGGATAACGCCTTCTCGGCCGGGCAGGCTGGGGGCCGCTGCACCGGGTGTCCCGGCGGGTAGAATTTGGGCTCTCGGACGTAGTCAGGCGAGCCACGCACAACGCTGGTCGTTACCACTGGGCCCGGGGGCTTCACGCGCATCCTGACCTCCTCCTCCCCCGCGTGCCGCTTGGCCGAGCAGTTGCTGACATGGGGGTCAGGGAAGGTGACACCAGGACCTATGGGCGGCAGAGAGGGGGACAGTGAGGCTCCACAGGCACTGCCAGCCAAAAACAGCCAGCAGAGCCTCACTCCATCCCCCCATTCTCAGGGATGAGGTCCCCATATCCATCCCCCAGCTCACCCTGCCCTGTCACCAGCAAGGACCCGGCTGGCACTGCAGGAATGTGTCAGCCCTGCTCACAGCTGGGAAAATGGGGATTTGGGGAAACTGGATGCCCTCTCCAGCTCAGGGGGTCTGCCCCCTCCTCCAGTTCAAGAGGGGCTCAACCCCTTCCCCAGCTCAAGGGGGTCTGGATGCCTTCCCCAGCTCAGGAGCAGGGGGCTGGATGTCCTCCCCACACCAGGACCACCCGTGCCAGCCCCCACCACAGAGCCCCCTCCCAGGTGAAGAGGGGGAGCTGGTTTCCGTGAGGGTCTGGGTTTCCCCACGCTGCCATAGGGCAGAGTTTGGGTATCTGGGGAGGGGGTCGGGGGGCTGGGGTTGGAACTTACCCTCGGCTTTGCTGCTGCTCCTGCTATTGCACTTGAGCTCTCTGCAAAGGAAGGGGTGTGCAGGGTCAGCCCCACACGGGGGGAACTCACTTAAGTGCCCACCACCCCTGTGCCAGTCCCTCCACGGGACATACCAGGGGCTGATCCTCCCGAGCTCCCACGGCCGCCCATCACCATGGCGTCGGGGCTGCGGGGGGGTGGGCAAAGAGGGGGAGGCTGCCTCTGATCTGGGGGACAGAGGGGACAGGTTTACGCTCCCCTCCCATCCCCACCACCNGGGGGTGGCGGGGGTCCTTTGGTGGCGCTGCCACTAGGTGTCCCCGGCGAGCCGCGCTCCGGACACACGGGGGGGGTCTTCGCCCGAGGAGGTGGCTCAGCACATCCCACACCCCCCCGGCTCCCACCCACCCGCGGACACCCCACCCACAGCTGCAACCCTCACTCGCGGCGACACTGCCCGGTGCCACCCCTCCACTCGCCGGGACGCCCCTCTGTGGCGCCTGCCTCAGTTTCCCCTCGTTGGAATGGGGTATAGCGAGGGTGATGGGGTGGCTCACTCACGGGTGGGTGCCGGGCACCACGTGCCCACTGCACAGCCCACCCTGCACTCCGTGGGGGCTGCAGCCCCTCTATGCACCCCGAAATCCCAAGCCGGGAGGCCGTGCAGGGCCGGGCAGCCCCTCGCCCTATATCTCCCAGACAGGATGGACAGAACAGCGGCAGCAAGATGTACTGCCAACTCCCCCTTGGTGCCGCTCCCCATTTTTGGGGTGAGGCCCCCAGGTACCTGTTCCTGGGGTGTTTGCAGTGCAGGTTCACTCGGAAGCTCCTGCTGTCGCCGTCGCTGCCGGGCTGGTGGGGGCCGGAGCCCTGGGCACGCGGGAACCACTCGGCTGGCGGGCCGGCACCGTTCTCCAGTGCGAGGGGCTGGCAGGCGACCGAGCTCCCATCTGCTCGAGAGAGACCCCCGCACATCAGCCCAGTGGCCCCCTCCCCTGGGAGGGCCACTTGCCCCGGCCGCCGCGGGTGCCCGCAGGGCTGGGCACGCCGTGTGCCACCCGTTGACGCCTCCCCGTCGAAGCCACAGCCCACGGGGACACCCACGCTGTGCCCTTCGCCCCATCACGGGATGCCCGGGGTGGCGTTTTGGGGCAGGACAACCCTTTCCTCCCCACCGTGTCCATGCCTTGAACCGGGGCTGCCCTTGCGAGGGGAAGCATCTCCCCACCAGGCTGTAGGCACACGTGTGCATATCCACACGGATGTGCACGTTGCACACGCGTGTGCATAAAGCTCTGGTCCCCCACTCTCCTGCAGGAGATCGAGGCACCCACAGCCGCTGCTCATGTGGCACAGGGGTGCACGGTGGAGTCCCTCGGCCCCTCGCAGTCCACCCGTGCCAGCATGTCCGCCTGTTTTCCCTCCCCAGCGCGGCGTGTGAATCCCTGCCGGTTGGCTCCCTCCCCCAGCACACACCCGCAGACACACACACGCAGCCGCTCGGCGTGATCCAGGCTCTTCCCGGTGTCTGGATTAGCGTGACAACTTATCAACAAGGCAGGGAAAGAGAATTCAAACCTGTCAGTCCATCCGCATCCCCCCCTTTCCCCATCTCCCCGCCAGCCTTTGGGCGCAGCGCTGGCACCGCGGAGATGCGGGCACCTCGGTGTAAAGTTACACCAAGGGCTATGTGGAGCAGGAAAATATGTGCTAGAAAGACCGGTCTCGTCTCTGCTGAGGCTGCTGGTGTGCCCAGGGAGCTGTCGGAGGGGAGGCAGGCAGGAAGGAAACAAACGGGAGGTTTTCCAGAACAGCCGCCGGGAGCTGGTACCCGCTGCACACGCTGCGCACGGCTCGACGGGGAGGTTCGGGGTGTCGGGCGGTGTCGGGGTGCAACCTCCCCCCAGCTCTGCGCCGCCGCCCCACTGTGCGTCCGTGCCGCACGGAGCTGCGGATGCCTTGGCAAACACTGCGGGATGCCCGTGGGGTCCCCACCGGGGTGTGTGGGGTCTCCGGACACCCCATCGCCCATGTTCTGCACTGCCCACGTTCATCCCCGGTGTGCAACCCCGGGCGCTGGAGGCGCTGGGCACATCCCGCGGCTCTTACCCCACACCACCGGTGTCCGGCTCCTGCCCTCGGCCCCACAGGGGGCCACGTGTCCCGTGACGCGCAGGGGACACTCCCTGCGCCGGGACTCCGCCCTCACCCCGTCCAAACCACCCCCACAGCGGGGACCACCTGCACCCCCTAAACACCCACCCACCACGGGGTAGGCAGCACCCACCATCCCTCCTCCCGCCCACCAGGGTGTGGGGCGCAGGTGGGAGCCCGGCAGCGGCGCTGCGGAGGGGGCTGCGGTGCGGAGAGGGCTGCGGGGGGGCAGCGGGGCGCACCGGGATGTTCGCCGCGCCGCCGCGCTCACTTTCACCTCCCCGCTCAGCCCCAGGCAGCCGCCACATGTTTCCCATTAGGCTCTCCGGACCTCGCCATTCCTGGCTTCCTCGCCAGGGGTAGGGCCTTTTTCCTTATTTTTTTTTTTTATTTTTTCCCTTTTAAAAAAAATTTCTTTTAATTTTTTTTTTTCTCCTCGCTGGTTACAAAACACCAGCCGAGACCACACAAGCGAGGAGGGACGGAGGGAGAAGGAGAGATAGAGATGGGCGCCGCGGGCGGGGGAGAGGCGGCCAGACCGGGTGCTGCGGCGGGGCCGGGGGGGTGAGGATGAAGAGCGGGGGGATGAAGCGGGCGAGATTGCAGTCACCTCCGCTTCCCACCTCCTGACCCCGCAGCCCTGCAAAGATAACAGCCCCCGAAGACTGCTGACTCGCCTCGCAGAAATCCAATATCCTCGCCTGGTGAACTAATCGACTACCTGGGCTCCCACCTCCCCTGCCCGGGCTTAATCCTGCTGCTGCAAAGCTTTAATTAGTTTAACGGTTTCAGGCTTGACGGAGGTTGGCGGCGAGAGGAATCAGAATCATGGAATGGGTTGGGTTGGAAGGGACCTTAAGCTCATCTCGTTCCAACCCCCTGCCGTGGGCAGGGACACCTTCCACTAGACCAGGTTGCTCCAAGCCCCGGCCAAACCGGCAGGACGTCCCCCCGCCTCCCCCACTCCACCCAGACAGGGTCCCCCTTTGGTGGAAAGGGTGCGTGGGGTGCCAGCACGAGGGTGCAGGGGGCTGCAGGCGCCCCCAAGCCCCCCTAAGCTCCCCGAGGCTGCTGGCACCCAGCCCCGACCCCCAGCGCTGGCACAGGGCGGGCACAGAGGGGCTGTCTTGGCACCGGCGTGGCGGCGGGGGGATGGAGGGATGGCCCCGCAGGACACGGACGTGGTTTGGTGCCCGGCTCCGAGGCCACCCAGACGTCAGGGTGGGGCCGGAGATGCCACCGGGAGACAGGCAGGCGGCAGGGACACAGCCGCCACACAGATGGGGACACGCTGGCCCGACGCCTCCCACCCCGCCGGGGCGCCGTGCCCAGCCGCCCGCGGCAGCAGCGGCGGGGACGGGGCGTCCTCCCTATTGCCCCACCGCCTCGGGGGTCCCTGGGCACCGCGGGGCCCTGCGAGGGTTTGGGGTGGCCCTAAGTACCCCCACGTGGGCGTAGGGGGGGTCTCCGGTTCCCCCTGTCACCCGTGTCCTGTATGCACAGCTGGCCTTCCACTGCAGGGGTGCCCTCCTTGCCGCCCCCCCCGCGAGTGGCATCGGGGGTGTCCCGCTCCTGTCCCACACGGGGACGCCGTGGCGGTGCCTCTCCCCTGCGCACTCATACACACACACACAGGGCACGGTGGAGGTTTTCCTCCCCTGCTCCCGCGCATCTGGGGGCACCACGGGGGTGCAGCTCCCCTGCGCACCCCCCCCCGCCCACACCCTG